>PVIJ01001098.1:0-221372 GCA_004024925.1 Scalopus aquaticus
ACATGCACCCGTATGTTCATTGTGGCACTATTCACAATAGCAAAGGTATGGAAGCAACCCAGATGTCCAAAAATAGATGATTGGATCCAGAAGATGTGGTACATATACACAATGGAATACTATTCAGCATGGAAAGAAGATAAACACATGCAATTTGCAGCGACATGGATGGAATTAGAGGGAATCATACTCAGTGAAACAAGCCAGAAAGAAAAAGAAAAAGATCGAATGGTTTCACTTATAACAGGACTATAGGGAGGCCGGGTGCGAGAGAGACACACAGCGGTGGGGGTGGGGTGGGGGGGAGGGGAGGATAAGGGCACAAAATGGAAGAGAGGAGAATACAGGGGACCATGGAGAGGGATCACGGGTGAATTGGTGGTGGGCTGCCCAAGGGGAATACAAAATGTAAAAGACATAAATAACAATAAAAAAAAAAAAAGTCAGGGTGTGAGCATTGATGAACTTTCTTATTGCGTACGAGGGTCACAGAGAAGGCACGGCCTTGCCCAGGTCATCCCAAACGTGTGGCCAGTCAAGAAACTGAACCCCAGAGATGCTCAGTCTTGTCCTTTGCTGCTCTGGCACATTCTGCCTCCTTCCTGACCTCCAGCATATTTTATGGGCAAGAGTCTGAAAGTTCTTTCCAAACAGCAAGATCAAAGCTTTTGGCTGCCTTCCTCTCTAGAATATACCGGGCTGGTGGGGTTGGACACATAGGCACCATGGGGTGCCGGGAATGGGACAGAACAGCTTGGAGGAGGGCCTCCCTGTTGGCGCAGCTGTTGAGCGCTGCACTGTGGAGCTGTCACCAGCGAACGCGATGCGAGTTCGACACCCAGCCGGGGAGAATCCCACATGGTACGGCAGACCTCTCCTGCCTCGCCCACTGCTCCCCTCAGCAGTGTATTTCTGATCTGCCTGTTCTGCTCCCCACTCTGTCTCTGGTGAACCTCTCGCTGCCCCACGCCTCTGGCCTGTACCCCAGCTTTCATGTATAAATAAATCTTAAAAATAAAATAAAATAAAATAAAACCTTTAAAAAAAAAAAAAGAACAGCTTGGAGGAGGCCCGAGTGTGATGGCCAGGCGCCTTGGAGAAAGGCCATTGCTGCAGAGAGAGGGCTGGGCCTATCCTAGGCATCCCCCCCCCCCCACCTTTTTCCTCTCTCTGCCTTTTTTCTGCTTTTTTCCTTTTTTTTGCCTTCTCATGAGGCAGCCCTTACCTAGTCTGCCTTCCAGTTCTGCCTACCTGGAGTTTCCCAGATCTTAAGATTTAGCGTCCTTGACACATCACATTTCTCTATACAGGCCTCTCCTTTAGGGCTCTGCGGCCATGCCTGTCGCTTCAGAGGCACTTCTGCCCGCACCTGGGGCCTTAAGCATCAGCGCCTCACCCAGACACCCCCGGCGCCTGCCTGCTCGCCTGTCCTGGAACACTCAGTTGTCTTGCAGGAGGTGATGTCTTACTCCACAGGGACATTTCACAATAGTGCCTTAATCCTGAAGGGCAGGTCCAGAGGTAGGAATGTTAGGTATTGTGGCTGTCTCACCAGGAGCCTATTTGGAGACAGTGGAGGGAGATCAGCTCCGCAGAGTACCCTCCACGTGTCAAGGGCCTGAGCAGCAGCCCTGGGAGTGGCACCATTTTGTCTGTTTTACAGATTCAAGAACTCAAGCTTGCTTGGGGCCATGAGGTCAGTTAATGGATGAGCTCAGAATGTGAATCCTCTTCTGCTTGACTCCGGAGACCAACCTCCTTCCCTTGGACTGTGCTGCCTCTCTGTGGGGTCTCTGTCTTTTCTGTCTCCACACGGGTGCTGCCTCAGCACCTGGCTTGAACCTGCAGCAGGGATGCTATGGCGGATGGAATAGAGCTGCCAGGCCGGGACCTGATGAGCTGGGCAGAGCAGGGGTGGCTGGGCAATGACTTAAGCACCCAGGGACCTGGGGTGAGACGCAGCTGCCCTCTGTTCTGTACCTTCTGGCTAGATGTCACTCGTGGCATCAAAGCTCGGCGTTTACAGTGTCCAAAAGTGGAATGAAGGAGCGTTGGTGTTGGGTGTGGCAGACCCAGAACTGTGGCAGGATGGCTGACCTCTGTGGGCTCCCAAGGCTGGTGTAGACCATGCTTCCCCGCTTTCCCAGTTCCTCTGTGGGATGTGGTTATGACCCCGTCTAGTTCCTTCTCCCCATTTCTCAACATTCTCCCCTTTCACCCTCTATAGCCAGCAGAGTACATGAGAGAATAAATGATTTGTGTACTTGGTTTTTCATTCTTAACCATTTCTTACAATGAGAGCCAAACCTTTGGGGACAAGATGAGTCTTTCTGGCCCCTTCCATTGGCTCTGATGCTGCCTCTCCCACACATCTCAGCTTTCTTCCTCCCTGCTTATGCTTCCTTATGAGTTCCTCGTGTAGTATTTGCCCGACTTGTATGCCCCTTCATCTTGCCTTTCCTCCTGACACCCCCAGACCTCAGTGGGTTGGCAGGGGGTCAGGACCCACCATTCTGATAGGCACTGAGAAGGGCGTGAGGATGATGAAAACTTACACTTCCTTGGTGGTCAGCAAACCCTGGGAAGGCACGTACGCTCCTTCATGTAAAGCTATCCTGCTGGGGCCTCCCTGGTGGTGCAGCGGTTAAGCGCTGCACTGTGGAGCTGTCGGCAGTGGCGACGCGAGTTTGATGCCCGGCCAGGGACAGTCCCACATGGCGTGGCAGACCTCTCCTGCCTCACCCGCTGCTCCCCTCAGCAGTGTGTTTCTGTCAGTCTGCCTGTTCTGCTCCCGGCTCTGTCTCTGGTGAACCCTCTCGCACCCCATGCCTCTGGCCTGTACCCCAGCTTGTATGCATAAATAAATAAATCTTCAAAAAAAAAAGCTATCCTGCTGTACCAAAGAGGCCTAATGACATGAACCAATCTGATTTTTGGTCTCACATAGTGGCCCTGCTGTCCCCATCGTGAGCACAGCAGGTGAAAGGGCAGCTCTGCTGCTAGAGGGCATCCCGAGATCCACCTCCTCTGGAGCTACTGCGCCATCCAGGACGTGGCTGTCCACGTGGTTGAAGCTGGGCTGCTTCTGTGCTTGGGCCCCGACCAGTGAGGAGTGCATGAGGTGGAGGCGACGTGCCCACAGTCCTCGAGCCCTTGTATGCCTCACGTTCCGACAGCTCACATCTGTTGGCAAGAACACAGTCATCTGACCACCCTGACAACAAGGCAGACTGGGAAAAGGAGTCTGACGGGGCAGCTTTTGTCCCAAGAATTAGGGGAGCACAGATAGACATGGGTGGGCAGTAGACAGAACGGGTAGACAGCAAGCTGTCTCATCACAGAGATGGAAGGTATTTCATTAGCATGTGCAGAGAGGAAGGAGGTTTCACTGCCAGTAATGTGCCTGTTCCTTTTGATAACTTGCGCACAGGCCTCCCTCCTTGGCAGACATCTGTGCACCAGACTCCGTGAGACACAAACTGGGTGAACCAGAAGCTGAGTAAGGCAATTCCTGCCTTTCAGCAACTCAGTGTAGCCTGGAGAAGGTGGATGTGGGGGCCAGACAGTCCAAGTGCCAGCACACGCTCTCGAGTTCGTCAAATTGGGCGCACTCCCCTATCCCGTGCCTCAGTGTGTTCAGCCGTGTGGACTGAGAGATGGAAGCGCAGTGCTGGGAGCAGGTCTGTTTTGGGGAACTAGGAGGGCTTCCCAGAAGAGGTGGCATTCAAGTCAAGCACAGGTGAAACTGGTAAAGGTGGGTGATCATTAGGAGAGGGGAGCAATAACAAATTTGGGGAGCAAGTCCCTGGAGGCTTGATGGCTCAGGTGTGGTCCGAGCATGGTGAGAGGGCGTAAGAGAGGAATATGTCTGCGTAGCTCACTTCACAGTCCATTCTGGCCTCTGCACCTGTCTCCTTGTGAGAGGCCTTCCCTGGCCGCCCTCATCATTTTATTTTTAGCACAATATATACAAACACCCGGCAAGCTATATTGACTTACGAGTCATCTGTCTCTCCCGTGGGGGTATCAGCACCACGGGAGCAAGGACTTTGTATAGCACCTGGCAGAGAGCAGGTACACAGATACTTATTGAGTGAATAAATGAGTGAGTGAAAATGTGTGTTGAAGATCATAGTTTTGGAAGACCTTGATTTGCCTGGCAAGGAGAATGGGTCATATTTTATAGCAGTGGGGAGCCGTGGAAACGTTTTGAGCGTAGTAATGACATGATCACTGTCGAGAAGGTTCCTGGCAGCAATAGGTGGGATGAGGCAGGGAGGCTGCCCCTTCCCTGGTCCTAGCCCAGCTTCTAAGCGACATACTCTTCATTTTGTTTGGCCAAGCAGAGGATTCAGTCCCTGACAAGTCTTAGCAATGAAGTGAATGTGAACCAACTTCTGCCCTTCTTTAGGGGGTGGACAACAAAGAGGGTCTCTAGGTAGCCTATTGGGCATTGCTAGTGGAAGTAAAAATTAATACAGTCTTTCTGGAAAGCAATTTGGTAAAAGGTACCTAGAACCCTAAAAATCTCCCTGCCTTTGACCTGGAAATTCCAAAGAACTTTATTGTAAGGAAATAAGTTGAGGTGTGTGCAAAACTTCATGTTTACATACTAAGATTTCCATCCTGGTGTGAAAAGTTAGAAATAATGTAAATGAGTGATTCAGGCACCTCTCACATCCATCCCTCATCTCCATCTGCACTAAGATTCTGCCTGCCACCTACTAGATGCTCAGTAAGCCTCAGCCTAAGCCCTTGTTTTCTCTCTAGTGCTAGTGCAGCTTCCTAACTGGTCCTCCTGCCTCCAGCCTTGGCCCCTTAAGCCCACTCTATTCATGGAGTCCAGGGTGAGCTGTCAAAAGTGCTTGTCTTCTCCTGCTTCACCTCTTCAGAGGTTCTCTTCTCTCTTAGGGGGTCATGTCTACACCTTTTCATTGGCCTGACAGCCCTTTCTGAACTGCTCCTATCCACTTTGCTTCATTTCTGGCTGTGTGATAGACTTCCCCAAATCCGTGCTCACCTCTGAGCCCTTGCTCACCTTGTTTCCTTGCCTGGCCAACTCCCGCTAGTCCCTTAGAACCCAGAGCAGACTTTTGGACCATCCTGGTTGGATGAGACCCCATACCCTGCACCCCGTGTGTATGGCACTCTTTGCATTAGTGCATGGATTTCTGTTACCTCCTTACCTGTCTGTCACCCTTGCCAGTTTTGACCCCGTTTACTTACTTTGTGTTCTTGTTCCCCAGCATGGGACCTGGTGCACTGGAGAAGCTCAATGCATGTTTCTTGAATAAATGAATGAATGAATGGAGAATGGTGCAACCTTTTTGTAATGAAGAAATGCATGCAGTACAGTGCCAAGCACATGTAAGCGCTACATAAGTATTTGTTGAATGAGTCTAAGTGAAACAAAACCTACAGGGTTATTGAAAATTTCTTACTTGTTCTGGATTTCCTTTATCTCCTGAGTTGACTTCTAGGAGTGGGAACTGGGCACCTGCATTTTTATGGAGCTTCTACAGGTGAATCTGATGAACACCAAGGGTTTTGACTCACTGGTCTAGCAGCTGGCATCAGATTAAAATAAAAACAGTATCGAGGACATACGGGTGGTGGCAGTTTCAATTGTGCAGACCATGTGATCCCAGCGATATGTATGTGCATTGAGAAGAACAGAAAGAAAATCCCTCAATGTGTTATTACCAGTTATTTTTGGGTGATAGGATTTGGGTGACTTAAATCTTCTTTTTATCTTTCTATTATGTAAGTTTTCTCCATTTAGCAAGTGTCACCTTTTAAACAACATTAAAAATAGGAAGAAGGGTAGTTGGACAAGGGAGCCCGGCTGTCCAACACTGCCGGGTCCTGGACTCATTCTCCAGCCGGCTCCTGGGATTGCTGTCAGCATTGGGTCTGGAGCTGGACCCTCTGAGTTCCAGCATTCAGAAATCATCCAGTGGCCCCTGGACCTTGGAAACTGCCACAGACTATTCCAGGGCCCTGGTCAGGTGAGGAATGGGGTCGGGTTTTGGTAAGAACTGGTCACCACAAGATCGCTTCCAAATGGGTCTGAAACTGAAGAACTTGGTTGGGATGGGATGAGAGGCTGGGCCACAGACCTGGGTGCCAAGGCCGGTGGAGGCATCATGATACTGGGTGCTGGGTATCAGCCGACTGGCAGGTGTGAGGTGGGGAGGGGCAGCCAAGTGGAACACTGGGGTGAGAAACACAGGACAGTTGGGATCGGGGCAGGTAGCCAGCTGGAGGGAGCCCCTTGCTCCAAGGTGTTCTGGGTTTGTGAGCAAGCTCTTGGCTCCGGAGTGAACCAAGCAGCTGGAGTTGTCCACGCACCGGGAGTATGTGTTTGCTTGTTTCTTGTTTAATGCCACTTTCCTCCTGAAAGCCTCTATGAGTCTTTCCCCCTTTATGTTCCCCTGTCAAAACAAGCTCTTTCTCTCCTTTAAAACCTGGTCTGTCTTTCTTCATGCCTCTTAAAATCTTCATCGCTTTCAGATTTTGTGTTCTTGTTTCCTGGCATGTCTTGGGCCCTCCCAAGGGCAGAACAGAGTCTCGTGCATGTGTTCCACGCAGACCGTGGTCAGGGTCCAGGGATGGCAGCTGAGTGGTTGGTGCATGTGCTTTCCCAACTGGAAAGGTCAAGGCCAGTGCTGGAACAGGGAGGGTTCTGCACCTGGCCTTGTGCTTCTCTGGGTCACCAGGGCGACAAGATGCTCCCTAGTCAGCAAATAGCAGCCCCCTCACAGGGCTGCCAGTTTCAGCACTTCTTTTTTTTTTTTTTTTAAGATTTATTTATGCATGCAAGCTGGGGTACAGGCCAGAGGCGTGGGGCAGCGAGAGTGTTCACCAGAGACAGAGTGGGGAGCGGAGCAGGCAGATCGACAGAAACACACTGCTGAGGGGAGCAACAGGCGAGGCAGGAGAGACCTGCCACGCCATGTGGGAATCTCCCCAACTGGACGTCGAACTCTTGTCGCCGCTGCAGTAGCTCCACAGCGCAGCGCTTAACCGCTGCGCCACCAGGGAGACCCCCAGTTTCAGTACTTCTTGAGCTCCAACTGAGTTGAAACTGAGAGGATGCCTTTTCCAGCAGCCTGGAGCAGGACCCACAGAGCTCTCTCCCTGCTCCTTGGGGTGGCTGTGCTGAAAACAGATATCTCCTGCTGCCACTCCTCCCTACCCTGAAGCCGTACTGGGAGGAAGTCTGGGGCAAAGCAGGTGGCCTCCTAGTGTGTAGCTACCAGCACATCTTTTCTGCAGGGGAACCTTCCTAGGCCTTGCTTACTCCTGGGTGTTAGTGCCTTGGGAGCCTTCTTTCCTCCCGTACCCTGGGGTGGACGTGAGGGGAGGAGCTGGAGGCTGCTGCCCCTGCCTGGCCTCAGGCTGAGAGAACTAGGTCTGACCTGTCAGCCCTGCCCCCTTGGACCTCCCACCCCCCCAAGTCTGACTCAGCTCCTGCTTGACACAGATCTAAGCCCTCTTGTCAGACTGGTCTCAGGGAGGACAGGTACTGCGAGCCCTAGCCCTGCAGGCAGGACCAGCTTGGCCCTGGCCACCCGACTGCCAGCCCTCACCTGACACAAAGGCCTCAGGATGGTTCTACCAGGAGGTCAGCTATTTTCTGCCTTTTGGTAGGTCCCCTTCATTGTCTCCTTTCCTACCCACCCTCACCTTCCTCCCAGGAGACTTGAGCTCCACTTCCTGCTTCCTTCTTTCGGCCTTGACTGAGCACGTCTGTGTGCCAGGCACTGACCTGAGCCCCAGGGCCCCTGCAATGGGGAAAGCCCAGCCCTGTCCCTGCAGCTTGTTTGTGGTACAACCCCAACAAAGGGGCTCAAGTGGGAGTTTTATTGGATCCAGGACAGCTAGAAAGAGTCTGTCTTAGAGGGCAGCTTCTGGGTAGAAGACATCCCAAATCCCTATTGAGCTGCCTCAGCCTTGTCATGGCAAGACTCCTTTAATGCCTCCCCCTGTAAGGCTCACAGTTTTCTGTAAAACACACTTGAAAGCTTAAGGAACACACATTCTTTTTTCTTTTTTTAAGATGATATACACACAAGTATATGTTCTAGAAAGTAAGTGGCCTATCATCATACCCCTCCAAGAGACAGACTCATGTGTGTTTCCCCCAGTTTTTCTCATTGCAGATGCCACATTGTCTTTGTAAACTTGGACTCATTTGGAACTGCCTGTTCTCTTGGGAAGCACGCAGCCTCCAAAGGCCGCCCCCTGACCCTGGAGGTTACTCCAGTCTACAGCTCCACCCAGAACAGAAATGGTATTGAACTTTCAGTTCTCCTTGCTCCCCCCACTCCCGGTTTGCACCAAGTCAGCATCTGCAGCCTATGGTGCAAGCCGTGACTGGCCAGGATTGCGGCTGCATGTCCGCCCCCAGCCCCTAGGTCCATGCTCCATTTCCGTTGAACAGGAGGACTGTGTGGGCCATGGGAAATGGCCCCAGGATCGGGAGACTGGGGAGCTCTGGGCTTTTCCGCTTATTCTTCCTCCCTATGACCACATCTCTCACCAGGTCGGTTCCTGTCCCATCTCCTGGCCTCTGGAAGCTGAGTCACAGAGACCTAAGCTTCCAGCCTGACCCAAACAGCTTTCCTGGGCTGGCAGTCTGTCAGCTCATTGTCAACCACTAGTTTCCATATGCTGATCAAAAGTGTAACTGACAGATGTCTTAGCGTTTCTGTTTGAAAAAGTATAATCTAAATGCATTTGGAGAGAAACTCTTGAGACCTGGGTGGGTGGGATAATAAAAGGTCTTTGTCAGGACAAGGTGAGTTGTCCTTTTAACCAACCCCCCACACCCCCATTCCACCCCACCCCCCGCAGTGGTGGCACACCTGTTCAGTACTGGAGCCAGTCAGCCAGGGGCAGAAAGACCTAGGGAAGAACTTCAGGCCGTCATGTATGCTCCGTAGCGGATTGAGAAATCACCCCTGCTCGCCACGCAGAGGCCAGTGTTTACTAGGCCTCTGGGCCCTGAAGAGGGCACCCATCAGGGCCTAGGCAGACTCATTGGTCTTAGGGTGCACGTACCATTTCAGCCTGACTCCAGGCTTTCACCCTTCTTCACCCTTCTGTACCTGCCATCTGGAATGCCTCCCTCGCCCTCATTTCCTTGAAGGCCCAATTTGCTCTCCTACTGTGTAAGGTGCCTACTCTGTGTAAGGTGCTGTGTGCCACGGTGAGCAACTGAGAGTCTAATGGGGGAGACAGATAGAAAAGTGAATAAACAAACCATGGCAGAATTGGGATAGGCACTGCTTAGAAGAAAAGGGGCTGGAATGGGGAGTGGGGGAACCTACTTTAGTTAGGTCATCAAGAAAGGCATCTCAGAGGAGGTGCTCCTTAAACCTTGAGACACTGAAGGTAATTAAAATGTCATCCTCATTTTCTCAGCCCCCTTGAGTACCTGGCAGGGTTGTGAACAATGGGTGCTCAGGAATTGTGTTGAAATGAATTTGTTTGGGCCTCAGCACCCTGGCAGCCAGTGATCATTGCCCTCTCCAGCCTTAAGTCTCCCTGGCCCCACCTCCAGCTGTCATATGACCTGGAAGAATTGGGTTACCTTGGGGGTAGGGTGGCAGGGTCCTGAACTTGGGTGTGGGCCAGCTGGGCTGCTCCCTGGCCTGGCCCTTCAGCATCTGGGACAGGATAGAGAGAGAGCTGGGGCCTCGGACCTCAACAGCCTAGAGCCTCTGCATGTGACTGGTCTTGCATTTGGATCCTCCATCAGGATTGCTTCGCCTCTCCTGTCACCATTATCCCAGAGGGAAACTGAGGTCTCTTCCTCTTGCACCAACAAAGGCCCAAGCGGGGCAGGTCACTGTGTGCGGGTGGGGAGGTGGAAGTCTGAAGTGTCCCTCCCTGCTTTCAGCCAGCTGGAGCCTGCTTATTGCCAGTGCTCATCACACAGGGTCAGAGATGACCTAGCCCGGCTCCCGCCCACCCTTTTGGCAGATGCATAAAGGAGGCCTGGTCCCTCCGGGTGTGGGCTCCAACATATTTTCCACATACCTCTGCCTTGTATGGGACAGTTTGACAGTTTGCGGGCTTGTGGATTTCTCTTTGAACAAGATTGCATCTATTATTACTTACTATGCATTTGTTTGTTTTTTAATGTAACACAGGGTAACACATTACAAGGGCTTCCCAAATTATGCATTTAAGTATTTTCAAAATAGTGAGTTTGAACATAATGTACCGCAAAACCAAAAAGGATCTCCATGCATCGTTTGTGTGATTCAGCCCTGTCCAGACCATGACATGAGCTCGTCTGGTCAGGGGCCTGTCACTCTGGTCAGGGTGTCCACCATGCCCGGCACTGGCAGAGGACTGTATGAGTGACCTAAGCACTTGCCACTTTAGTAGAGTCCCCTTGGGTGCTTCAGTCTCTTCTCTGGGTTTCACAGCATTTTCTTTGCACAGAATATCTTAGCTCTTTTCTGTGTGTGTGCATCTGTGCATGTGTGGTTTGCCTGGTGGTTTTGTGCAGGAGCTGAGTTTTTGGAGGGTGAGGATCTTGCCTTAGCTGTCTTTGTGTCCCCAATGAGCCCCACACAGGTCTTCCATGGTGTGACTTTGAGTTGAATTATAGGACTAGAAGAGATCCTGCAATCTGTTAGTGCAGCTGCCTCATTTTATAGGTGGGGCCCCAGACCAGGGGCCCCAGACCTGCTCCGGGTCACAGGGTCTTAACCAAATCGTCCTGGGCCTGCAGTGTCCCACTTTCATAGCTGGGTTCAGAGCTGCCCTGATGTCTGTCCTTGATGGCTCAGGTGGGCAGTGGTGGGCACTGAAACTCACTGGAACCTGGAGTTTGGAGTTTCACAGAAACCCCAGGGATGTGTCAGGAGGGGTAAGCACATGGGTGTCACCCCCCCCCAAAAAAAAAAGAAAACCAACAACCCAGCAAAACATGGCTTCTGGGAAGGCCTTTCACTGTTTTCTTTGAAACCAGGATTCTGTTGCTTAGAAGAGAGAACTCCTCCAGAGCTGTAGGAGGAAACCTCCTTGTTTAGTTTGGGGATCTGCCCTTGTGGCCTGGCTGGAGGGTGGGGATGTGTGCTGTGTGGGAGGACTAGGGGGCCCTACCTCTCCATGCGCCTCCATCCAGATACCAGGGCCAACTCCTAGAAGCTGCTTAGCCACCACGAGGACCCTGCCCTCTGGATCCAGCTCCACCTCTGGCTTTGCCAAAATAAATAGTTTGGGATGAAGTGCCTGGGAGGCCCTGAGGCCCGTCTACACAACCACTCCAGAGAGCTATGGCACAGCCAGCACCTTTGCCGTTTTACCCCCCTCTCCTCCTGTGGGTTGGTGCCTCCTTTCTGGAATTTTCTCTGAGGAAGGAGGAGGGATGTGGAATTTCCAGGGTTGGGATCACTGCCTCTTGATCCAACAATCTGGATGCTGTTACCCTCCTGTAGAGGCATGAGGAGACCTTATTTCTTTGTTTTGCATTTGTCTTTTTTTAATTTTATATTTCACAGAGACTTCCAATAACTCAGTGAGACTGTGCACAGATTGGGACTCAGTAGTAAACACTTTTGGATGAAAATGGAATGATATGGAAAGAGGTTCATGCTATAATTTGTCTTAGAAATGCTCCCTGTGCGACCTCTAGACTAGCTCGTAAGAGCCCGTAAGTCTCAGGGAGGTGCTGTCCCGGGGCTCTCAGGGCCAGCCCACCACCTAGCCACGGTACCTTTGGATTAGGTCATTTAATACACATAAGGGGTTCAAAGCAGTATCTGGCACGTGATAAGAGCTTAATAAATGCTATTCATGATTGTTAACATCATGTTATTGGCATAGTTCTCATCATAAATCCATAAGGCAGGGACTTTTATTATCCCCACTTTCCAGATGAGGAAACTGAGGTTCTCAGAGGATAAAACATGCCCAGCTGATCAACTGAATGGCAGAGCCAGGGTTCCATTGCAGGTCTGGACTCGGGGGCTTTTGGTGGCCAGACGGCACTGCTCCTCTGGCTGCGGGCAAGGGGTGGGCCGTTCAGACGCTGGCGCTAAGACCAGCTGCCACCTGCAGCAGTGCATGGCCTGGCCTGGAGGCCGACACACAGGGATCTCAGCGAGCAGATTTCCTGAGGCAGCCTGGGGGTGAGAGCCAGGCTGGGTGGGAGGCAGATCTGAAGCGGCAATGAGGCCACATGGGACACAGAGTGGTCAGTGATGTCCCCAGCAGCCGCTCCTGGGCTGGAGCTGGGACTGGTTCTCTGCCTTTGGGCTGTGTGTGGGGAAGGGGTCTCCTTCCCACTTGGACCCCTTAAGCTTCAGCCAGGGGTTTTGTCTCACTGGGGAGGTGGCAGGTAGGTGGCAGGTAGGACAGGGTCTGGACAGGCACCGAGCTGGAAGTGGGGGAATCTGAAACCACTCACTAGATTTCCTCCATGGCCTCAGGGTTTGTGAACTTCAGTGTCCTCATCCGTAAAATGGGAGTGAAAATGCTTCCATACAGGGTTTTTGTAAGGATTAAGTGAAATACATAAATGGTATAAAAAAACCTCTTTATAATCCTAAATCTAGTACTTATGCAGCTGGTAGTAATCACTGCCATTTTAAGCTCCTACTTCATGCCTCACACAACACTAGGAGATTACATACAGCATCCTGTTTAAACCTCACAGCAGCCCTTCAAGATGGATATTATTGCACCGATTTTATGGCTGTGGGAAGAAGTTCAGAGGCTCAGCTGTCTGGGGCCACATCTGTGAGGGGTGGGCTGAGAGCTAGATGCAGATCCTGCTCTCTGATTCCAGGGCTCCCTCTGTCTGCTCCTGACCTGCTGAGCGCTCCCCTCCCAGTCCTGCCTTTCACTTAGAAGTTACCGAACAGGAGCATGCTGCTGTCAGGGACCAAGCTGAGCTACCTGGGCCTGGAAGCTGGGGTGAGCAGGGATGGAGGGAGGGGCTTTACCTGTCCCTGGCCCCTGATTGTGGTGAGGAGCAACAGGCTCCCCTCCCTGCTAGTCTGGCAAGTAAGTTTTGTCAGCCTATGAGTCACACAGCCCTGATGAGTCAGGTTTTTCCCTTATTCTTGCCCGGAGCAGCTGGGGAGGAGGTGGGGGGCTTTCTTAGGAAGTAAGACCTCCCTCCCTTTGCTCTCCCGCTGTTCCTCTTGCTTGGAGCTGCACAATTTCTACCCAGAGGTCTGTGCCTCTGTCCTGGAGGAAGAGTTCTTGTGTCCCTAAGAGAGTATCTGGGTACTGCGGCTCTCTGGCAGAGACGTGTTGGAGGGGAACCCTCCTCTTAGCAAGGTATCCAGGACTGTCTTACTCTACACTCCTGCTCTTGGCTGCTTGGCTTGGCTTACTTTCTTCTTTCTGCAAAGAGGGGCTTAACTCTGAATCTCCTGGACCTGATCTTCTGGGTTTCCCCAAGCACAGGGTCCCCAAGCTATATCTGCTTGTTGCCTCCTGCCTGATCTGGTTGCAAGTCTTAAGAGGATGGTCCAGATGGCCAGCCTCATACAGGCATGGGGCTCTCCTGAGCACCCCCTGCCAGGTCCTCTCAGAGGCTAATTAAACACAGTGGAAGCAGCCATCCAGGCCGGACAGCCTCATTCCAGATCAGTGCTTCCAACCCTGGCCATGTAGTAGACTCACCCAAGAGCCCTCTGGTGCTCAGACCCTACCCCAGAGCAATTAAGTCAGAATCCCCAGGGTGGGTCTCAGGCAGCCAGGTTTTTGCTGCACCACACTGTGCTGCCTCTCAAGGCTCTGCCCTCCTGGAGCTGATGGTCAGGACTGGGGACAGCACGGCGGGCAGGTAGGACTGGACTCTGACATGTGGGACGCCACTGGGGGAGGAGGGCTTTGGTCTTGCACCCTGATGGGTAGAGGTCAAAACCAGGCGATACTTGGGCAGGAAGGCAGGGAGGACGCTGGCCTGACAGGGGTGGTGATTCACGGGCTGTAGAGGAGGAAACAATGAGTCAGGCACAGCTGCCTGCGAGGCCCGAGCCTGACTTTGGAGGAAAACGAACGTGCTCAAATGTCAACTGAGAGCGGAGTTCTCTGTATATCCACACACTGAGTGTTGCGGTTCTGAGCGGCATGAAGAAGTGAGTAGACCTTAAAAAGATGGGGTCCAGATCTCAGTGATGTCAGGCATCTGTGCATACCGCACACTCGGCCAGGGCACTTCTCACAGAAACCTCCTGGGGCACTTTGATGTCTCTGTAAGGCATGAAGCAGCGAAGGTTGAGGAGGTCATGCCCTGGGCCCCTCAGCGTGGGCCACGATGGAGATGGGCCTTGGTTTTCTGACTCAAATCACTCTGCTGAAGACACAGACCTGGAAACAGTAACCCAGGTCCAGTTGCTGGGCTGTGGCCTGTAAGTGCCCCATAGGCCTGAGGCGTATAGAGCCACCACCAGGGAAGGGTTATGGGGACTTTTCTAGCTCCCATCTGCAGTAGTCCTGGGAGACTTGCTGTCATGTTTGCTGTGGGGCCAGAGGGGTCGGGGCTCAGATGGAGGAAGAAGAGACCTTGGGTGGGGGGGAGTGCTGGGCAGATCTCTCCTGGGGTGTTAGAGTAGTTGAGATAATCTATATAATTTTCTTGATTCTGTTAGTTAATTTATATCTTTATGTTTTCAATTCTCCCAGCGCTCCCTAAGAAGTAGGGATGGACTGTTACTCTCTACTTTCCAGAAAAGGAGCATTCATGTGTTCATTCAAAGTCACGTAACTAGTTTGTAATGAAGCTGATGTTCAAACCCTGGGCTGGCTGACCCCAGAATCTGGACCATCAGCCTCTATTTCTGTTTCTGCTGCCACTCTGTGAAGGGCTACTATAATCCCATGAACTTTCTAACCATTTGGCCCGTCCAGCAATGGACTGGGCTCCCTTCGGGCATCGTGCGGGCCTCACCTCCAGAAGTACACAGTGTCTGAATTGCTCCCGCTAGGAGCATCATATGGTGTGAAAGATTGATTTCTAATGCAGAACCCCCAATCAGCCATGCAGAATTAGAGTCTCAGACTGGTTTCTGTTGAACCCACAGGAGATGGGGACACACAGTCAGGCCAGGTGTCCTGGGAGGGGCTGGCTCTTAGATTCCTTTCTGCCCTCATGGAGGCTGCAAGGCAGGCTGACTCGGCCATGCTCACTCCTAATGCGCCGTCTGCTTGCTGCTGTGCCTGCTGGCTATTTGTCTCCTCTGTCTCAAACCCCTGACATGTTAATATTCTAGTTATAATTCAACTTTCACTGGCAATGGAGTGGTTTAATGGGATTTATCTCCTACCTCATAGCATGCTCTCTCTCTCTCTCTCTCTCTCTCTCTCTCTCTCTCTCTCTCCCCTCTCTCTCTCTCTCTCTCTCTCTCTCTCTCTCTCTCTCTCTCTCTCTCTCTCTCTCTCTCTCTCTCTCACACACACACACACACACACACACACACGAGCTGTGGGGTGTGGAATCAGTCCTATCACCTCTCAGGGCCTCAGATTTCTGTAGAAGGAAAATGACTTTGAGGTCACTCTCACTTTAGGGTTCTGCCCTGTTCTGGGAGACCTGTCCCATGGAGTGGTGTCTGAGTGTAGTGCTTGTGGCAGTTGACACCCAGTGGGACAGAGCTGAACGGCAGGCCATGCCACTCAGCCTCCAGACACCTGGCTAAGAAGGCTTGCTGGCCTGACTCCTCCCACCAGGGACCCTCTTGGCAACAGGACTCCAGGAAACACAGCGACACAAATGACCTGTGTCTTCTCCTTGGAGCTTTCACGTAGCAAGGGGAGCGGGCCAGATACCGGAGACCTTTCTAGCAACCTCTGGGGAGTTCCTGTTTTATTTATTAGTCACCATCCTCCCTCTTCTGCCCCAGGAAAACGCTGACCCTAGCTATGCTGCCGGCACAGGGAAGCAGACATCCATCAAACCCGCTCTTTGTCCCTGTCAAACTTAACCCGATTTAGCCCCTGCATCCTCCCGTACTCTGAGGCAGAGACTGTGGTTCACTACTGCAGGAGTTTTCAAAATTGCAGAGACCTTAGGAGAGGAAAAAGATGGTAGCCTTTAAGATTTCTAATTACATAACGGTCTTAAGCATTGTTGACCGGGCTTGATTACTGACCACAGTAACTGCTGTCTTCTAAGCACTGGGCAGAGCCATCTCTGTAGTCTGTACGGCAGTCCTTGCAGAGGAGTTACATCTTCCAGGTGGGAGCACTGAGGCTTAGGACACTGAGGTCGTCCACCCCATCTGCCCACGCTCACACAGGTGGTCGGTAGCCAAGGCAGCCCCCCGCTGTCCATCTCTGAAGCCCTTGCGTAAGTGTAGCCCTGGAATGGTTCATGTTCAGGCCAGGACTCTGGTTGCTGCCGAGAACAAACACATTAGTTCATGATGATGAAAATGTATTCACTGCTAGAAAGGAATGGACTGCATTTCTTTTTTTTTTTTTTTACATTTCATATGAACTTGAAACAAAAAGTGCAGTCATTTCCCAAGCACCTGACCTCTGCTCTCTGCTTATGAAGTGCAGTTTTCTCTCCCTGCCCGCTTCAGAATAGGGGCTGTTGGTTGTATAGCGGGTGAGATCCTAGAGCAGAGCTGAGGATTTGGGGGCTCTCTTTTTCATTGAAACTAGATGGACCAATTTTCCATGCGGAAATGGGATGCGGCACAGTTGGGGAAGTCAGCTTGGGTCAGGGGAGCAGGGGGTCAGCGCCAGCCCGTTTACCCCGCGTGGCTGGGCCCTGGGCTGGAGGCACAGCGCAGGAGACCCTGCGCGCCGAGCACATCGCAGTAAATGTGTCTGTTGTGCGCAAGCACAGTGAAAGCGCACCCTGTGTGCCCTGTCCACGCCCCCAGCTGCCCACGCGGGGCCTCTGGGGAGGTTTCTTTTTCTTGGCCGCACTTCCGTCTCTCTGGTCACCACAAAGGTCCCGGCCTTCACGGGGCTGGGCTCCATCCAGCCCCTTATTCTCTGGCAGTTTTCTTCACTGAATACCTCAGGGGCTGATTTTCTCCCTCTTGGACCTCCAGACTCCGCTGCCCCTTGCTTCTTCTTTCTGTCCCTCACAGGGCTTTCTTCAGGCAGCTCTGGTGTTCCCCCAGTCTTGACTCTCATTTTGCCTCTCTCTTCTCCAGCTCCTCACACTTTCCCTAAACTGCCTGCTCACTTCATTCTCTCATTCATTTGGCAGGCAGTTCTTGAGACCTGCTGCCTGCCAGACCCTGGCCTGTCCCCAGGATCCCGAAGAACTGGAGGTAGTCCCGGCCTCGGGGTTTAAACAAGACCCCTGCAGTTGTCCCCAGGCTGCGCGCCATCACCAGCCCATTATGGGGCCCCCAAAGGAACTTTGATTCCTTCAGCCCTGCCCTGGACCACCCGGGACCCAAAGTCCCCAGGAGGGAATGCCTGGCTTGTCACTTAGCAACTGGCTCCACCCCGTTCCCTCCCTGAACCTCAGAGCTGGGGCCTGAGGGAATGAATGGGGAAGAAGTACCCACAGACCCATAAGGAGGCCACTTGGGGAGGCCCCAACTAAGCAGAGGTGGGCCAGCACTTTCTCTTCGAAGATTACCCAGGCTCTGAGGGTCATCCTGGGCTAAGTCTAACTATAAATACCACATTTCCTGAAGGGATTACCTGGGCTCTGCTTCCCCTGACTTCGCTCTCCCTGTGGCTGATCCTTCTTCTGGAGCCTGACTTTCTTTCCCACTCTTATCTCCTCTACCAGATGCCAGACTTCAGCCACATCTCTCCAGCCCTCTGCATTCCAGTTGTGACTTCTAGGCTGGGAGGGCATGGGAGGAGGGATTCAAGACTGCTTCCTGGCCAACAAGCCCTTGCAACCCAGGCTTTTGGGAAGGAGAAGCCCTGGCCCTGTCTCCTTTTGCTTGGAGCCTCATCGCCCACACCAGCCAGAGCAAGCCCAGACTTGTCACATAATCAGTACTTCTGGGGAGGACACTGTAGGCCCCATCCCTGGAGCAGGGGCCTGGGGATGGAGCTTGGTAACTATGTGGAAATAGAGCCTGGGGATTGCCACAAATATAAATAGGGCTGTCTCCTGGCTTGGGTGGCCTGACTGTCCTGGGGCTCTCTTGTTCCCTTGGCTGATCTCAGACTTGGTGTCACATCCCAGTGGCTCAGCCGTGCCTGTCCCTGAAGACACAATAAGGATCTCTTGAGACCTGAGATCTGAAAGTGAAGGGACTGCTGACTTCTCCTTCCTGCAGACCTTTCTCCTGTTTCCCTCTCCTGCCGCTGCTGCTCTCAGCTGTGGTTCCTCCACCATCACCCTCCCCCGCCACATTCAACTTTATGTTTGCAAATGTTCCATCTTCAGCACAGCTGACACTGATGGGAACCTGCACGGGCCAGACTGCTGTGAGGCACTGGGATGTTCAGACCGAAGCAGCCAGGGCCTGCTGTCCTTCCTCGGGATCTTGAGACTCCCCTTTGCATAGTCCTTCTGAATTATGTGTGGTGTCAGAGGCACGCTCCGGCTCCCTCGCAAACTGGAAAGGCCCTCTAGTGTTCTCTCTCCCACTCTCCTTTCACTGCCTTCCCTGGGAGGTGGTATCACCAGATACCATTCACTAGCGAGGCCTGGCCACAGCACCCACCATCATTATCCTCCCCCGGCCCAGACACAGGGCCCTCCTGCTGTCTTCCCTCCTTGCTCTCTGCAGCAGTTTTGGAGGCGGGCCGTTGAGCTCCTCTCTTAAAGCGTAGATGAACCTGCCATTTACGCTTCTGTTTGCTGTGTTTACAAGTGGGGCTCTGCACTCAGAATCAAGTACATGCCCCAGCCCAGCCCTTATGACTGTTCAGTGGGTCTGAGGTAGGCCCAGGGATTCTGCCTTTTTAATCAGAACCCCAGGAGATCCTAACATAGGTGGTATTTGTACAGCCCTTCGGGACCCCCCCCCCCCCACTTTTGCCTCTGGACTCAAATACTCACTCATTCTCTGCTCAATCACAAATAGCTTTGCTTTTCCCTGCTTACCTCGAGCACAGAAATCCACAATTTCCATGGGTGCGGGTGTACCTCTAGGACAGAATAAGCTTTTATTGGCCAACTTCATGAAGGATAGGACCTTTTCTGTTACTTTGTCTTTATCTGGGACAGGTAGAAAGACTTAAATAAAAGCCTGTAGGTCCTCCTGCTGCAGCAGCGCCTGCCCTGGCCCGACCAAGTCACGCAGAGCTGCAGGCTGCTGGGGTCGTAGACAGATGAGCTCGGGTTTGCTGGCTCCACCCTCACCGCCACCCTCAGCTCCCCCCTCAGCCCCACAAACTCTGCTTGCTTTTCCAAGGCAGCTCCCTGGAATGTTATGTACCTTTCCCCATTATAAACGGTTTTCACTGTATCATTATTATTACTAATGCTCATTTTGGGAAACTTGGGAAAAAATATAAGCAATAAGCAAAAATAAATCCCTGGTGACTGATGATCAGTTACAACCATTGCTAACATTCCAGTCTTTTTGGTTATATGGAGAGACCATACTTTTTAGGAACAAAAGTATACACATATATATGTACGTACACACACACACACACACACACACACACACTACCTACTACCTACTATTTTAGACACACAAGCTGGATCACAGAGCGCTTGCTGTCCTTGCTGTCTTCATATTGTGGACATTTCCCGCTCTCGGCACCCTCCCACCCCGGCATGGAGCGAAGGCCTCACATGCATGGCTTGATTTAGGCTTTCTCATGGTGGCACATATTTTGGTTGTCTCCAGTTTTCCTGTGCTTAGTAAAACAGCTTTTTAGATAAGCTTGTACCACTCGTGATTATTTTCTTAGGCAACCAGAAAGCTAAGGCAGAAGGATGCACACTTGTAAGCTTTTTGGTGCTCGACCAGATGCCTCCAGAAAGTTTCTTCCCATTTGTGTAGCATATGAGTGTTCACACCCTTTCCACTGCCCAATATTTTTTGACTTAGCTAACTTTAAAGCAATTTTTTTAAAAAAGCAATTGAAAATATTCATTGTCAGTTTGCTTTTATGTTTGGATTAAAAGCTTCTTTTTCTGGTTTAGCTTGTCCCCGTGCCTATGACTGTAAGCCCTGTATGTAGGGCTGCATACATTTTGGTGTGTCCTGGAGAGCTTAGCTGGATATTTTTATGCTGCCTTTGTCCCATGAATAGGGAGCCAGCAGTGGCCCAGAGGTGCTACAGCTGCCCCCTGCTGGCTCAGCAGTACAGTGACAGCTGAGAGCAGTTGCCCATTCTTGCATCAACCCTCTCTCTCCCCACTACCAACCCTTTCTAATATTTTCTGACTGAAGGGGACAGGATATTTTAAACCATTGTATCCTCAGTGACTGCAGAGACTGTTACTACTTGGAGAGTCTCACTTGCATGGTGTCCACTTGTGGTGAGAAGTGTGTCTGACAGGTGGGGGTGCTATACCTGCACGGAGGGGCGGGGACCCTGAAAACAAGGTATGTCAACAAACCTGAGGTGATGACTTTGAAAGGTGGCGAGGCAGGAAAGGCTGTGTTTATTTTAAAGAGTGAGATGCATGTCCTAGGGTCACCAGCCCTGCAACCTCAGAACCAAAACCTGAACATTGAAAATAAAGGGGGCTAGTGTTGGGCATCTGACGGGAACAACAAAGGCCGTGGACCCAAGTCTCTCTTTGCCAAGAAGCCTCTTCCTTAGAACCAGAGCTCGCAGTTCTGACAAGCTTTCTCAGCCCTCAGTGGATTAGGACTGCCCGCTTGCTGGACCTAGCCTGTACCCAAGGAGTGGAGATAGATGGGGACAGTCAGAAGGAACATCTGGCAAGAAGGAAGGGGCCTGGGAAACTCCAGCAGTCAGCTCAAGAAATTGAAAAGCTGACATCAAAGTCATTGGGTGTGAAGGTGTGGAGGTCCCTGAGGGTGTCGGTGCATGCCAGCTGTTGGTCCTGATGGATCAGACCTCTTGTTAGAGGCTAAAGGCCCACAGAGAGAGGGTGTCTGATCATGAAGCAGAGCTACTCCTTGGACCAGGCAGAAACACCTCCAGGCCAAACTTCCTCAAAAAACCATATGGACAGAACTATGGCCTCCAGTGCATCCCTTCTGTCTTTCACACCTATTCCTTTGATTTTTGTGGTTGGAGTGAGGTAAGGATTTTGATTTACATTTTTCTGTGTGGGGAACCATAGGGCCCACACCATTTGTCATTAGTCCACTGTGAAGAAAAGTTTCCTGTGTTTCTCCTATACTGCTTACACAAAATACCTCTCATGCTGATTGTGTGGGTCTTTTTTCTACACCGAGCAATTCTCAATTCTCTTTGGACACCAACTGATGTTTTAAAAAATTCTATAAATTCTGGTGCAGCAGACCTCTCCTGTCTCGCCCACTGCTCCCCTCAGCAGTGTATTTCAGTTGATCTGCCTGTTCTGCTCCCCACTCTGTCTCTGGTGAATCCTCTCACCCCTCCACACCTCTGGCCTACACCCCAGCTTGTATGCATAAATAATAATGAAGATTTATTATTTATTAAAATTCTGTTAAATTCTGACATACCCAGAGTTAGCACATACCCCACGGATCATAGACTCAGACCCACGAGACTCGTCCCCTCTTCAGATGCCGGTCATAAGTAGTGGGTCTCCCAGGTTACACGCACGTTTTGTCCAAGTTGGCTACAAATTGGAGGTTTGTGCTAGGACCACCCTGACTATAGAATAGTAACACTCTTCTCTGGGAATATCTTTTCTCTGTAAACCTGAGAATCAACTTGCCAAAGTTCCTTGAAAAAATTCCATTAGAAATAGTATTGGATTAAATTATGCATTAAATTTATAGATCAATTTAGCGGGAAATGGACATCTTTATGATCTCTTTGAATATTGCCTCATCCCCTTTTGTGTTACTCTTTCTGGAAATTCTTCGTAAAAAGTTAGACTGTATTTCAATTGTTACATTTTTCATTTCTGGAAGTTCTCTATGATTCTTTAAATCTCTTATTCCCTGCTCATATTTTTGAGGCTCTCTTCTTTCTTAAACTTGTGTCATAGTATGTGTTTATTAAATCGCTTATCTGAAGGCTTTGTGAGTCTGAATCTTCTGTCTGCTGTTTTTGCTGGCTCAGTGTGTTAGTCCCTTGTTGCCTTGTATGTTGTGATTTTTAAAAAAAAACTAGCATTATTATTTATTTTCCTTGGAACTTTACCTTGGGAATTCTTGGAACCCTGGTTTGAAGAGCATTTGCATTTCCTCTGCTGGCCCAAGAACACTTTGTCTGGTTTGAGAGTTTTCTGCCTGTTCAGTAGTGACAGACCCACAGGAGGTCGTTTGCAGGTTCAGTCTGACCTGAAGTAGAACCCTCACTCTGTCACGTACTGTGTGATCTCATATGAGTCACTTTACCTTTCTGTGCCTATCCCAGCATCTGTGAGGCAGTAATGGTAACACCTTCCACCTCAGGCAATGGCAAAGATGAAATGGGATAATGGACATAAGTAAAATGCTCCCATGGGTTTCCTTCACACAAAGGTAGGCAGCAGAGGTTATCTCTTCCCTTGAGGAACCTGTCGGGTCAGCCTGGTGGCAGTCCCCAGCGTTAGTTCCACCTCAGGCCTAAGGATCTGAGTGATAGTGGGAACTTCAGGCCTCACTCCTGTGGGTCATTCTGCCTTCAGCTTTGAGGCGATGAAGCCTCCTGAAAGCTTCTGAGAGACACTTCTGTCTTCCGTCTTGACCCTACCCTGGGGTTGTCCTGGAGGTGACTTGGAGGTGGGTAAGAAGGAAAATGACTGTTAACAGAGTTATTTTCTTCTTCAGCTGATGCAGGGATTTTTTGTTGGCAGTGGTTAATAGTGGCTTTTCAGAAAAATTCTTTGTAGCTATATGATAGAACATTAGTAAGAAAACATGACAGTTTATAATTTTTAATTATGGGAATATACAACAGTAATATAAATGTGGAATAAACAGAAAGGTGTACGTTGACATGAAAATATTTTAAATGCTTTTTGTAACAAAGAATATAAAGAAATTTAATAATATGAACTCAACTATTTTGAGAAAAAATAGAGAAAAGGAAGTTGGAAGGAAATGTGTCTACAAGTCTACTACAGTGGCTGCTTCTGAGTGGTGGAGGGCTCGTGGCTTCCCCCAGTGATGGCGGGGTACAGACAGCAGTTGGAGGGGGGTCTTTGCACAGTCTCACATTGTATTGCTTCCTGTGTGGCTTTAGACAAATGCCAAACTCTCTGGGGTCTTAGTTTTCCTACTGGCTGTGTTGCTTTGAGGATTGAATAAATGTCTAAAGCGCCTCACCTCACAAGTTGACCAGATCACACAAGTTATTACACATCTGTATTCTTTCTAGCTTTTTAAATACTGACCATGTACTACTTTCTAATAATAAAAAAAGCAAAACTTAAGCAATGCGGTAATAACAAAGGCGGTATAAGCTTTGCTGACAAAAATATATTGCATCCCCAGTGTGTGCAGAGACTTAAGTACTCAGAGGCCACCGCAGCGGGTGCCTGGCAGTCTAGGTCCTGGCCAGGGAGCAGAGACCCTGGGCACAGGGCAGACTGCAGCTGCTTGTGGCTTTGGCTGAGCCTCTCCCTCTGTCCCGCCCAGGACGCAATGAGCCCCTGAAGAAGGAGCGGCTGAAGTGGAAGAGCGACTACCCCATGACTGATGGGCAGCTGCGGAGCAAACGGGATGAGTTCTGGGATACAGCACCTGCCTTCGAGGGCCGCAAGGAGATTTGGGACGCCCTCAAGGCCGCCGCCTATGCTGCCGAGGCTAATGACCACGAACTGGCTCAGGCCATCCTGGATGGCGCCAGCATCACCCTGCCTCATGGTGAGCAGACTGGGCTTTCTCCTTGCTGGAACACAGGTGTCAGCCAACGACCTGACCCAGGTTTCTGTCTAAGCCAGTGGATGGGGTGTGACTAGTCCCTAGTTCATTCACACAGCCTAAACAGCAGGGAGTAGGCATGGGGACACAAAGAAAAGCCAGACACAGCCCCAGCTTGCCCGATGAGGGGATGGAACACCAGCAAACCTTAAAGCAGTTTGATGAGAGCAAGCTATGATGCCTCAGGGAGCTTGGGATCCCAGAACTTCTGAGGTATTGATCTATTGGCTCTTACTGGGTGCTGAACACTGAGCTAGAAGTTTGGAGCAGCCTGTGGGACTATGTAAAGCCAAGGGTGACAGAGGAACTTTAGAGTCAGAGACCGGAGTTTAACACAAGTGCGTCTGCTTCCTAGCTCTGTGACCTTGAGTGCGGAGCACCGCAGTTAAAACCTCGGGGCCTGACAGCTTTTGTCAAGTAGGGATACCTACCTCTAGGGTGGTAGTTAGCCTTCAACAAGACAGGCATCACATCATTCAGTTCAGTCGCAGCACTTAGTAGCTGCTCAAGTTGCAGTAAATATATTTCCCTGTGTATTACATTGTTCAAGTAAGGGAATTGAGGCCCACTAGGGTATAAGCCACTAAGAGCAGGACCTGTTACTTCCTTCATCCTAGCAACCTCAGCACCCAGCACATATGCTGAATGAAGAAATGGAAATTATTTGCGAGGGTTGAATGGCCCGCACCTGGTGGAGCCAGAATGCCAACCGAGATTTTCTTGACTCTGGCCTTGAATTCCTCCCAGCCATCCCAGGGAGACCTGACAGTAGGAGGTAGGGTGGAAGGACTGTGGGGTGGTCACCACAGGCCTGCTTGAGCTGCTGTCACAAAATACCATAGCCTGGGTGGCTTATTAAGCAACCAAAATTTACTCTGCACGGTGCTGGAGGCTGGGAAGCCCAGGGTCAAGGTGTCAGCTGACTGGGGTTCTGGTGAGAGCTCTCCCTGGCTTGTGAATGGCCACCTACCTGCTGCTATCACATAGTGGAGAGGAAAAGCTCTCCTGTGTTTCTGCTCATAAGGACACTAAGCCTTTGCCTCAAGGCCCCACCCGTATGACCTCATTTAGCCTTAATTACTCACGATAGGCCTCTACTTCCCAATACAGTGAATTGGGAGTTTGGGCTTCAGCATACAAATTTGGGAGAGACAGTCCAGTCCGTGTCAGTGTGTCCACAAGCTGACCCAGACCACCCCGCCTTTCCTGCAGGCACCCTCTGCGAATGCTATGACGAGCTGGGGAACCGCTACCAGCTGCCCATCTACTGCCTGTCGCCACCCGTGAATCTGCTGCTGGAGCACACCGAGGAGGAGAGCCTGGAGCCGCCCGAGCCTACGCCCAGCGTGCGCCGCGAGTTCCCGCTGAAGGTGCGCCTCTCCACGGGCAAGGACGTGAGGCTCAGCGCCAGCCTGCCCGACACTGTGGGGCAGCTCAAGAGGCAGCTGCACACCCAGGAGGGCATTGAGCCATCCTGGCAGCGATGGTTCTTCTCCGGGAAGCTGCTCACAGACCGCACGCGGCTCCAGGAAACCAAGATCCAGAAAGATTTTGTCATCCAGGTCATCATCAATCAGCCCCCACCGCCCCAGGACTGATGAGTCCGTGGAACCTGGGAAGAGAAGCCAGGGAGGGGCTCTGCAGGGCTTAGAGACCTCCTGGCCAGAGCACTAACCCCCACCCTGCTGCTGCCTTTGAGTGCTGTTTTTTTCTTCAGGGGCACTTCCCTGCTGTGTGGCTGCTGGAGAGCCTTGAAGGGACCCTCCTCCTGGGGCACCGTGGGCCACTGGTGCCCGGCACCCAGCAAGCACTGCTGCCACACACAGGCCTTGCCAACCTTGTGAGAGAAAAGGCGGACGAGGTCCCTCCACCCTGCCTCTCCACAGCGGGTTCGAGCCGTGAGGGCCAGCCCGGAGGCCCCTGGAGCCCAGATCTGTCATCTGGTGCTGCCAGCTGTGCTCACTCCAGTTTTCTGCTCAGGGTCTGAAGCAGCTGCTGTCTCCCTCCCCCGCCCCCAGTCCCTGACTCTGCCCTGGGCACCATGCCAGTCCTCCAGGGGAGAGGGGACTGCTGGCTAACCCCCGAGGCCGGCCTCTGCCTCTCCCTGCCCCCAGCACAATTGGCAGAGATGAGGTGGGCGGCCAGATGGTGGGCTGCTGTGGCAGGGACCTGCGCAGGGCCGTGTCCTGGCTGTGACCCAGTTGGGGGGCAGTCTGCAGCCTGCTCATGGCCCCACGGCAGGTCCCTGTGTACAGACATATCTGCGTATTTATCAATAAAGCCTTTTGCTCCTTCCTTGTCTCTTGCCTGCTTTGACTTCGAGTTCTCCCGCAGCTCTGTGGTGTAGCGGCAGGAGGGGAGACGAGGCCCCCCGCTGCTCTAGACAGCAGTGAAGCAAGCCTTGAACTGTTAGTCTTCCAGGCCCTGCGTTCTCAGGAGTCTTCAGAAAAACCACTTAACCTCTGACCCCACTCTTCTTCTTTGACCCCACTGTTAAGTGGGGGTGATGCCCCTGCCCTGCTGCCTTTCCTCAGTTGCTGAGAGGCTTAAAAGGGACAACTGGTGTGAAAATGCTGTGAAAGCAAAGGCAGCGTCTCAGGAAGCATTGCTGTTACATGCTGGCCTGCTCCTGCAGCAGGGAGTGAGGTGTGGACCAGAAATCCCAGAAACACTGCTCTCGTGATATTAAAGCAAAACCTTCACAGATTTAGATTATGAGCCTGTGCCAACTTGGGAACCAGAGGGAGCCGGCACCTAAACTGGACAGTGCTTATAAGCAGAGAGGGACATTCTTAAGACTACTCTTGATCTTAGCCAGAGGCTGAGGGGAATCTTAGAGAAGATGGTTCAGCAAGGGGCAGGCAGTATGAACATTAGAGAACTGCAGCGTTCTGGTGTCAGGTTAAATCTGGGTCACGATGACCCAACGTTGGCACCCACACTTCTAGGCTGGAAGTACAGGCCTGCCTTTTGTCCAGTTGGGAGTGTTTTTCTTTCTCAGTGAACAAGGCCGCACCAACAGGGTGACCTGACAGGGAAATTGGGAAGGAAAGGGTGATCGGGGTCAGCTGGGTTTGGAACTGCACTCTGCCTGGCTTCCGTGGCTTCCTGAGATCCTTCTTGAAGCAGGTTCGGGAATGTCAAGCAGAGGCCCCCAGCGGGGATTACCCTGAGGCTGTGAGGTGCAGACTTGAGTGAGGTTTGTCTAGAACTAATGGCCATGCAGCCAGACACACTGATGTCCACTAGGGGGCTCAGAGAGGCAAGGGCCTGTGTGTGCTGTGGGCAGAGAGGAGAGGTTGCCCATTCCCCCATTAGCTTCCCTGGTGTTCCAGCCTGGAGAGGCAGTGAGCCCCTCCCCAAGCAAGCCAAGCATGTTCATAAGACAGCCTAGGAGACTCAGGCCTATCTTGGGTGCGTCTACATTTGACTGTCAAATCCCTTTGGGAGCGCAGGCTGGGCACTGTCTCCAACTGTCCAGCAGGTGGCGCTGCATCATGGCTAGGGGTAACCAGTGGGTCCTTGGTGTGCCCAGCTGATTGGGCTAAGGTCCAGCTAGCTTAGGGCTCCAAGTATTAGGGACCGAGGCTCCTGCCTATAGCCCTGCTGGTGGGCGCTGCGCCCTCCAGCTGTAATGAGTCAGGAGTTGGGCAGGAGTGGGCAACTCTCCTCATCCCCCCACCTCCCCCAAGGCTGTTCCGGGTGAAGGTGACAGGTGGAGAAGGCAGGTGGAGAATTGGGCCCGTGACCTCATTGCAAAGGCGCCCGGAGGGGGGAGGGTGGGTACCCTGGCCTATAAAGCCCCTGAGGCTCTGTGGCCTGCAGAGGCCGATTACTGACGGCAGCATGGCAGTCTCTGAGGCTGTGCAGAGAGCCACGGAGCTTATTGAGCAGCGGCTGGCGCAGGAGGAGGAGAATGAGGTATGGGCAGGGGTGTGATGGCCCAAGGGTGTCCCGAGGAGACCCAGTTCTGCTATCAGGGAAGGAAGACCCTGGCTGCGCTCCCTGTAGTGGTGAGAGGACAGGTGCTCCCAAGGGCCCAGCTGACTCCATTCCTGCCCCAGGGTGCTCCTGGTGGAGGAGGTGGCTAACTGGGAGATCGTGGCCTCCGCCCCACCAATTGAGAGACAGTGGGGTGAGCAAGTCAAACTGGGTTCCCCAAGACCCTGCGCACCCACCTGACCTTCAAGGAGTTGGGTGAGGCTTCACGGAGTGGGCCAGGCACCGCCTGGAAATTCGGAGATGTGAGGCTCTGAGCTCCCCCAGCTTCTGTGTGGGAAACTGGGGTGGGAAAAAGCCCTGTGTTTGGTCACTGAAGAAGAATAAGGACTGGGAGAAGAGGAAGGGACACTAGGGAAGGAAGCATGGATTTCCCCAGGACGGTCAGCCTCATTGGGAGGCCTCAGGAGTATGGGGAACGCAGCGCCCATTGCATTTTCTTTGGGATAAAGGAGGGGGAGGAGAGTGGAGTTTGTTCTCTCCATTTTATTTTAACTAATACTTGAACTTGAGTCTGCTCTGCCAAGTGCCCAGGGCTATGAGGAGTGAGAGGGTCAGTAAGGCCAGACCTTGCCTTCTTTTTCCTACCCTTGTGTTTATTTTTGCCAGCATTTGTCAGTTGCACTATCCACTAAGAAACCGGGCAGAGTGAAGAAATGGTGAAAGACAATCAGGAATGAAGGGGCACAAAGGGTGGGTGAGTCATTTGGACTGTAAGCCCTCAAGGACTTCTCCATGGATGAGAGGGCACTTGACATGGGCCTTCAAGGATGGTGAGTGGTGGTCAGGAGCAGAGAGGGTGCTTCTGGAGAAGAAGGTGACAGGCACTAAAGTTTGAGAAGTGGAAGTGTGACTGTTAGGAGAACGTCTGGCAGTAGGGGCTAAGGATAGGAAGGGAGGCAGGACACAAACCAGAGATACCAGGTAAAAGTTATTCTGTGGGCAGTGGGAAGTCACTGAAAGTTTTTGTGGGAGGAAGAGTGGGAAGACAGCTCTGACATTTCTGCTAAGGACTTGGAAGGGGAAAGACGGGCCCTAACCAGAATGGCAGAGAGTAAATTGTACATGAGTTTAGAGGTGCCTCCAGGGTCCTCCCTCGTGGCTCAAGGAGTTAAGTCTCAGTGCTATGAAGCTATTGGCAGCTACCGTAGCACAAGTTCGATCCCAGTCCAGGGAGCTTCCCACATGGCACAGCAGATCTCCTCTGCCTCACCTGCTGCTCCCCTCAGCAGTGTATTTCAGTCCATCTGCCTGTTCTGTTCCCCAGTCTGTCTCTGGTGAATCCTCTCAACATCCCCCCAATACCTCTGGCCTACACCCCAGCTATTTACATCAATCCATAAATAAATCTTTTAAAAAATTATTTTAAAAAACAGGTTATTCCAGAGGGTCTGCAAGAGAATGAGACAGGGAAGGAGAAGGATCCAGTGGAAGGAGTGATGAGGACTGGGAAAGGGGGGGCAGATTTGTCAGGGGAGAAGGCGAACTGTGTCCACTGAGTCCTGACCAGGGTATCCCTGGATCTCCAGGAATGCTACTTCTCATTCCCCTAAGGACTTGTGCACGCAGCCTGGCAGTGCCAGGCAGGTGAGTCATGCTGCTGTGCCATTTCTGGAGTGCTGCCACTGGACACAGGACCTTCAGCAAGGGGACCCAGAAGGCCTCATCCATTCATTCATCCAGCAAATATAGCAGCAGGGCTGTCAGGAGGGCTGATGCTCCCAGAGCCAGCCTGCCCACGGAGCTTCTCGTCAGTGCCAGGCACTGTGCTAAGGCTCCTATGGGCATTCTCATTTAATCTGTACCATCATCTATGAAGCAACATGGGAGTTTTATCTTGTTGTGTTTCAACAGTTAGCATCCAATTCAATCAACATTTATTGAGCACCTACTATATGCCAGACTGCAAAGACAAATCTGAAGCAGGGGCTATAGCATCTGGCTAAGATAATGACTAGACATTGGAGTCCCCGTTGTTTCCACCAGCCCAGCAGGATCCTCAGTGGACAGTATCTGTGCCCCTTTTTTTGGGTGGGAGGGGAAGCCCCTGAGGCCATCCCAGGGGCTAGGACTCTGTTGTGGGGTGCTAACCAGGTCAGGTCATCACTGAGGAGTGTACAGAGAAGCTGGGCCTGCCTGCTATCACCCATTCACTCATTCATTAATTCTACATTCTCTGAACACCTAGTACATGCTAGGCCCTGTTATGAGTATACCAAGATGACGAGGCCCAAGCCCACCCCCTGATGCTCCATGAGGAGCCTGGCCAGGGTGGCACATGCAATATAGCTGCAGCCCATGTCATCTCTTGTCCCTGGAAGAAGATAAAGCATTTCAGGTGAGGCCAGTGCAAGGGGACCTCCCACTGTGTAAACCTGAGTGGAGAAGAAGGAGCCATATGGCCACACAACCTCCAATATGCAGACCTGGAAATCAGGCCTTAACGCTTCCTTTGAAAAGCATCACCCTGAGCTCAGTGAGAAATGCAAAAGGCACCTGAGCGCTTCTCCCTGGGTGCCACTCCTCCCCACCTGCCATCTTGACACGGTACCCTCCAACCTGGGCGAATGTTCCCGAGGCGTGGGAACGAGAGACTGGGTGCCAGTACTTTTCAGAGAGTCCTTCCCTTTAAAGTGAAGAGTAGTCCAGGAAAATCAGAGCTAAAAACAGAGAGACTTGGACGGAGTCCACTCGTACTGCTACAACGAGGATGAGGGCAGAGCGCACTTCCAGCGGCAGGCTGGGAGCCCTGGCGCCCGTCCCTGAGAGTCCCCGAGAGCGACGGTTTCCACGCTCTAGGATTTCAGAATCTAAGGGGGAGAAAATGCTGCCACCTGACAGTCACCAAATTTTTGTATTGCCAAGTGAGCTCATTTAAAAAATAGCTGTTGTCTCTTACTGCTATTACTTCATCAAAGTGAATTTTTAATGCCAAAAGGAAAAAAAGGTTGTTCTTGAGAGAGAGAATATGATTAACTCGATGAAAACTCACTCTGGTCACCCTTTATCTGGTTTTGCCGGGCAGCAGATGGGCATTTGCTCCGGAGCCAGGGTTGAGCCTGAGGTGGACCCTGCTCTGGGCCAGTTAGGAACAGGGCAGAGGGCGACCTGGGGTCACACAGAAGGAGGTCTTTGGGGTATCCTCGGAGTGGTTGTGAGAGTACACCGACCTCCTCAGGGCCTGTGTCAGGCCCCTCCAGTGCGTCTTCTCTGCTCACCAGAAACTCCAAGGAGCTGCGCGCCAGAAGGTGGCCATGGACACACTGTTGCTGGAGGATGAGAAGCAGCACGGAGCACCGAGTCTCCCCCTCTACAAGGTCAAGGTACGTTCCAGGAGACCCCATATCTGCGCTCAGAAGGAGCCGGGGGTCACCCTCCTTCTCGTGTCTGTGAAACAATGTGCCGCCCCCACGCCCCACACAGGCGCACCGACATTTTAGCAGTTCAGAGCCCGGGCCCCACCCTGACCTTCTGGGTGTGCGTCGGATCCCAGGGGTCTCCTTGCAGGAGCCAGAGTGATGATGGCCCCGCAGCAGAGCAGAGGCCGGTGTCCCAGGGCTGAGGGAGGCTTGCCCGCTCACCGGGGAGCGCTCCAGGCAGGAAAGAGGAAGCCATTTTCCAGACCACGGTGTGCAGGGCGATCTCACAGGACCCGCGTCTGGAAGGGCACTCGTGGAATCAGAGCAGGAGTTACCTCCGGGAGGGAAGGGCTTTCTCTTCAAAATTTCTCTGCTTCTGTATTACTTTAAAAATATTAAGTATGTATGACTTGTAAGATCACACACAAAAATAGAGAACTGAGGGTCTGAACCCTGTTTTAAGGCTTGGGCGAAGAATCACCTCTGAGATCCCCTCCCCACCTCCCCACCCCGCCAGAAGCCTCAGCCACAAGGCTCCCTGGGCCTCTGCTCCCGAGCTGAGCCACCTGCTCCCCCTAGACCCCTTCGGGTGCTAGACCTAGACTCACTCTCTCTTGAGAAGGTCTCCTTATCCTCCCCTCCAGCTGATTCAGGGGTCCCCCAGGCTCCTCAAACTGCGCGCCAGCCCGAGGGTTGATGGGTCATATCCACCAGGGCCAAGAGCGTGTGCGAAAGACATCCCTAGACCTGCGGAGGGAGATCATCGATGTGGGCGGGATCCAAAACCTCATTGAGCTGCGGAAAAAGCGCAAGCAGAAGAAGCGGGAAGCCTTGCCTGCCCCCCAGGAGCCGCCTGCCGAGCCTGAGGAGATCGTAAGTGTCCTGGGGAGGACGCCTGCGTGAGCAAACGGGCGTCTGCGCCACTGCGGCGCAGCCTCACGCCTGCCTGCTCGGCCTCCAGATTGGCCCTGTGGACGAGGAGACCTTCCTGAAAGCGGCGGTGGAGGGGAAACTGAAGGTCGTTGAGAAGTTCCTGGCCGATGGGGGCCCTGTGGACACCTGTGATCAGGTGATGTTCCCCCCCCCCCCACTTCTCTGCCTGCCTGTCTCTCACCATCGCCCACCCACCATGGGTCGGTGCAAGAATAGACATTGGTGTCCTTCAGAAAAGGGGCCTTGGAAAATTTTGGGTGCTCCCTACCCCACATAGAAATTTAGCTAAATCCTTTGACACTTTTTTTTTTTAAAGATTTATTTTTTATTTATACATACAAGTTGGGGTACAGGCCAGAGGCGTGGGGCAGCGAGAGGGTTCACCAGAGACAGAGCGGGAAGCAGAACAGGCAGATCAGAAATACACTGCTGAGGGGAGCAGCGGGCAAGGCAGGAGAGGTCTGCCACGCCATGTGGGATTCTCCCCGGCCGGGCATTGAACTCGTGTCGCGCTGCCAACAGCTCCACAGCGCAGCACTTAACCGCTGCGCCACTGGGGAGGCCCCCTTTGACACTTTTCAACTTGAGTCACTTGTAGAATAAATGTCACATGGTTTTCTCATGGAAGAAAGAAGAGTGAGAACAAATTCCTAGGAGTATTGGGCTCCAATCCCATCTCTGCCATTCCTCAGCCATGTGACCATGGCTAGGCCTGTCCCCCTTCCCTGCCTCAGTTTCCTCCTCTGTGTAACAGCCTACTCCCCTCAGAGCATGTTATGGGGATCAAATGGAATATTAGTGCCTTGATAAGTTTCACTGAATGAAAGAAAAAACCCTAAAAACGCATATTAGGATATTATACTTTTGTGCATAATGGTACATATTATACTTCCTTTTAAAAGTTATTTTTATTTTATTGTGGTAAAATATATGTAACACAAAATAGGGCATTTAAAACATTTTAGTGTCAATTCAGCAGCATTAATTATACTCATAATATTGTGCAACAATCCCCATTATCTATTCTCAAAACAGTTTGGTCCCTATTATATTTCTTTTAGTTTTCCCCTATCACACTTCCTAGGGCACTTCTTATGTCCATGTCCTGGGGTTCAGCAAATTAACTGTCACCCCTTCAGTGTGCGTTAGTGTAGGGTCAGGCTGCCTGTCCTTTCCGTTCTTAGACTCCAGGATCTGCTCAGCACTTCTACCCCCATGCACTGTGCTAGGTACAGGGAGTACAAACAGGAAAAAGATAAGAGTGAGAGCTGAGAAGTCCACCTCGCCAGAGCACCAGCGAGCTACCTGCTGGGGCCTAGGGTGCTCCAGAGCAAAGAGGACAGCCACTGCTGTGGGGAGGGGGACGTTTACTCCCTCCTTGAATCAGCAGTCAGGGCGCACCTCCCCATCCTGGCCCTGGGCTAGGCGCTCAGGGAAAACGGATTCCGTGAGACTAGCCTGCCCTTGAACTCTCACAGTTGAGGATTGTCTGGGCCTCTATGACAACTCTGACCTAGATGTTTAAAGAAGACGATGACACTTGAATTGCATCTTAGAGGAGTAGCAAGAATTTATCAAGCACCCAAAAGAGGGCAAAATGACATTCCTGGCAGAGATAACAGGCTGTGTGTGCTTGGGGGGAAGGGCAGTGAGCAAGTCAGTGTCCCCAAGGCATGAGGAGACTCTAAGGCAAGTCTCTCTAGAGCACGAAGGAGCTGGCAGAACACGAATGATACAGCAACCCAGTGCAGGGGTCCGATCCAGGCCTGGGTCTCAGCCTGGGCAGGAGAAGGGCTTAGGCTTGGGACCAGAAGTCAGGCCTTGACAGTCTCCGGGGACAGTTTCGCAGGACAGCCCTGCACCGAGCTTCCCTGGAGGGCCACATGGAGATCCTGGAGAAGCTCCTGGAGAGTGGGGCCACTGTGGACTTCCAGGACAGGGTGAGAAGAGGGCAGGTTTTGGGTGGGAGGCGGGAGGTGGGATCAAGACTCCCTGTCTGGGCCCCAACCCTGGGACCTAACAGGTTGCCTCGGGAGCAGCCCGGCCTCTGATGGGTTGTATGATCTTGGGCAGCCCCCCTCCCCCCGTCTCCTCCCCGACCCTCCTCTCCTGTAAGCCTGGCTTGGACTATATAAGCCACCAGGGTCTGCTCCACTTGCTTCATTTCCCATACTCAGAAGAGCCCCTTCTCCTCTCCCTGGATATCTCCCTGTCCTTGTGGCTGGAGTCCTTTCCTCTGGGGCAGTTTTTCCCCTGACACTGTACAGTAAGAGCCCATCTTGCCTTTCAGCTGGACTGCACAGCCATGCATTGGGCCTGCCGAGGGGGCCACTTAGAGGTGGTGAAACTCCTGCAAAGCCGAGGAGCAGACACCAACTTGAGGGATAAGGTGAGCAATAATGCTCCCAAATATTGGGGTGGCTGTGGGTTGGGGGGCAGAAAAACCCAGGAAGGCAGGAAGGTGGGGGACTACTTTGGTTTCTGGAGTGGCTGCAGAGCCCAGGGATAGGTCTCTGGCATCAACTGCCGGCCCTTGGGGTCACCGACTGGGATGGTTGTGGGAAGAGCAGAGGAGAGAAGAAATCCACTCTTTGGGGGCTTTGGGACTACCCAAAAGATGCAGGATTTGTCCATCCAGGCAATCTTTCATCTTTCTGTCTATGCACCTATCCGTCCATTCATTTACTCGTTCATTTATAACTTTGAACAAGTGACAGTCTCTGAGCCTCTGTTCCTTTTCCGCAAAATGTCTTGCAGAGTTTTTATAGACGGGGAAATGTATGTAAATTAATTATTCGACATAAAGCTAATGTTTTGTAAGCTGTTGCCATGTCCCACACAGTCAGCTTTCAAAAAATGGCATCTATTAGAATTATTGAAAAGAAGGGCAGAGGAGTGAGCAGTTGCTTGCCGCCAGGTATGCGAGGAATCAGAGAAGACTTCTTAGAGCTGTCATATAATGCTTTAGAATTAGACCACCCAGTAGGACAGTGGGAAATTGTAACATTCCCTGTCCCTCCAGGGCTCAGGCCGTGGCACTAGGACTGGGGTAAGGGGTTAGGCTGGAGCCAGGACCGTTTCCCTCCCAGAGGCAAGTCCCGGCCCCTCAGTCCCTTTTCCTGCCCACCCAGCTGCTGAGCACCCCGCTGCACGTGGCGGTCCGCACAGGGCACGTGGAGGTTGTGGAGTACTTTCTATCCCTGGGCCTGGATATCAATGCCAAAGACAGAGTGAGTGTCGCTTCCCCTCCTGCCCAGCCCCACCAAGGGGGGGTGTGGGGTGGGGTTTGCAGGCAGCCTGAGGGCTCCGCATGCCCACAAGGGTTATGCTGACTGTCACACTGGCTCCAGGAGGGGGACAGCGCCCTGCACGATGCAGTGAGGCTCAACCGCTACAAAATCATCAAACTGCTGCTCCTGCACGGGGCTGACATGATGGCCAAAAACCTGGTGAGCTGCTTTTCCCTGGCTCAGTAATGGGTGTGCATAACTGTCCAGGCCCTGGACTAGGCTCTCAGAGGAAACACAGAACAGAGCTGGACTCGCCTGCCCTGGGAGCTCTCTCACAGAGGAGGGTCTCTCTGGGTGCCTGGGGATTTGGGGTCTGTCACCTTCCTGCTCTCTCCATTCGGTTCTGTGTCAAGAGCACCAGTGCAAAGAAAGAGCCAGGAGGGTAAGCAAGAGGGTCAGTAGTCAGGAAGATACAGGGAGGGTGTAGATGAAGGTTTCTCAGCCCTATTATTATTGCCATTTGGGACTGGAGAATTCCTTGTTGGGGGGGACATTGTAGGGTGGACTGTACATTGTAGGGTGTTTGGCAGCATCTCTGGCCTCTACTCAAGATGCTGGCAGCACCCTCCCCTGAGTTGTGACAACCAAAAATACCTCCAGACATTGTCAGCTGCTCCAGCTTGGGACCTGCTGCTATATACGTGAGGGCAGCTCCTGGTTCAGACTTCTGAACAGTGACCAGATTTCCTCTTGGTTCTCCCAGGCAGGAAAGACCCCCACAGATTTGGTGCAGCTGTGGCAAGCTGACACCCGGCAAGCTCTGGAGCACCCTGAGCCAGAGGCAGAGCGGAATGGGCTGGCAGGGCCTGCTGAGAGTGGGAGGGAGACCCCCCAACCTGTGCTAGCCCAGTAACTCCTGCTCCAGGCCAGCGGGCACCCTCCTTCAGCCAGAGGGGCACAAGAAAGACCCTAGAGATGAGGACCCAGCCACTCCTCTGTGTGTGACCTGAGAGACCCCCATGAGCTTTTAAAAAAGAAGTCATTTAAATTAAAAAAGAAGTCATTTTTACTATTTGGGGTGTTTGCTTTTATTTGTGACTGAAATATCTAGGAATCAAGACCAGGAGCAAGGGTGGGCTCCTGGAGGAGCGGCGCTTGGAGCTCTCTGCTTGCCTTTCCCTTGCTTCTTCCCCACCACCCCTCCTCTCAAGCCCGCAGCGTGGGTCAGCTTCTCCAAGCACTCTATGCACGCGTCCGGAGCCGGCTCTCGGTGACCGCGCTCCCGTGTGTGGTCTGTCACGTGACAGCCTTAGCCAGGGTAGTCTGGCAGGGGGCGGTGCAGCCGAGGGGTGGCGGATCACGGGCCGTGGTGCGGCCCCGCCCACAGGGCAGGGCCGGCTCAGCCAATCGACTCCAACCACGGAATCGCCGAGCGGAAGCTGGTGGGCTCCTGCCTGGGAATTGCGGGAGGAAGTCCCGGGCCCCGTGGAGACGCCCTTTAGTGTTGGTGCCCCAGGAATCAGGTCTGGTCAGAGGGACACTGGGTGGTGGCACGTATCCAGCCGCTCCCCAAGTGGAGGGAGGTCCCCCTGGAGCCTACCAGCCTGGCCTCTGACCCGGGGTCACCCAGCCCAGGTCTGCCCCAGAGCCTATAAGTCAGGGGGCAGCAAATTTTTAACTAGGCACATTGATTATTAACAGGGGTAGGAAGGAGTCCAAACTCAGTCTCACTTGGGGGCAGAGACCAGTTGGGCCTCGGGCCTCCTGCAGAGATGCTGAGCCCCCGAGTCTGGTCCTCTGTGAGGCCAGGGCTGAGCAGGGGCTTGTCCAAAAAAGTGGGAAGCTGGCCCTCAGGAGAGGGGAGGAAGGTAGACATCGCAGGCATCTACCCCCCTGTGACCACCCCCTTCACTGCCACCGCAGAGGTGGATTATGGGAAACTGGAGGAGAATCTGCACAAACTGGGCACCTTCCCTTTCCGAGGTAAGTGGGGCCTGTCCATGTGAGAGTCGGAAGACATGTGAGTGACACATCTCCTCAGCCAGGGACCAGAGGAGAGCACACAGGCTCTGTTGTGCTGCCCTGGCACAGCTGGGCACTTGGGGGGTCATTTTACTATGGGAGAGGAACAGGGGGTCCTGGTTGGAGTAAGGAGACAGGAACATGGCCTATGACCTAAGATTGATTCTGCCTGCCTCAGTTTCCCCAGTTGTGAATTGTGAAAGTCCCTTCTTAGCCTGTGTCATTATAGGGCTCACACTAACAACAGGTGTGAAAGTCCTTGTTACTGTGCAGATGTGAGTGGCACCAGCTCCCAGGTGTCCAGCCGCTGCTGCACCTCCCTCAAAGCCTTGCTTGCTTGCGCACTCCCTTCTGGGTGAAGAATTATTCCTCTTCCGGAATCTCTGACTCATTTCCCCCTTTACACCTGGACCTCCCCTCTCTGAGGGCAGGGACCAGATCATGTTTGTGACACTCAGCGTACATATAGCCATTGGCACAGTAAAAGAAGGTATGCAAATCCCTGCCTGCCTGTCCCCTCCATCACCCAGGACCAGCCCCAGAGGCAGGACTCCGTAATAGCCCCATTTCACAGATGGGAGCTGGGACTCACAGCATGAGGTCTTGCAGCTGGTGCATGGCTGAGCTGCAGTTTGAACTCGGGTCTGATGTTTCCATGCTGGGTTTCACCCCCCTGCACCGACTGCTGAGTCACTGAACCAGCAAATAGATCGGGATGGAGTAGGTCTGATTGATGCCATGTGGAGGAGCAGTTAAGAACATGGGGTCTAAGGGCCTCGTGGTGGCGCGGGGAGTGCTATCAACCTATCACCAGCCACTGCGTCCTGAGTTCCATCCCAACTAGGGAACTACCCACGTGGCGTAGCAGACCTCACCTGTCTCACCCGCTGCTCCCCTTAGTATATTTCAGTGGATCCACCTGTTCTGCTCCCTGCTCTATCTCTGGTGAATTCTCTCACCGCCCTCCACCCTCACACCTCTGGCCTACATCCCAGTTCTTGTATGCATACATAAATAAATCTTTACAAAGAAAGGAAAAAAAAAAAAAAGAACATGGGGTCCAGACTCACATCACAGCTCTGCCACTGACTGGGCTGAGAGAACATCTCACCAAGCCTCAGTCTCCCCATGAAGTAGTAACGCCTGGTTCACAGGATGGTTGGGAGAAAAATCTGAGAGAATGCAAGTGAAAACATGCTGCAGATTCTCAAGGGTGAGATACACCAGCAGGTATTGATCCAATGATAATGTTTATTAGAAAGACAGTAAGATGACTGTGGCCATAGCTGCTTTGTGACAGTGACCACTGGCCTGACCAATGTCATTCATAACTCAGTGCTACAGGATGAGACCTTTCCTTGGGCACAGCAAATGCCCTGTGCCCCCCCCCCCCCCACACACACACACTGAGCAGTGATATGAGCTAATTTCTGCTGGGACGCAGCTCATTGGGGACTGAAGGTTTGGGCCCGGGCCTGGATCTCTTGAGGCAAAGCGAGAAGTTTCTTCTATCTAGAGGGAAGACTCTGCTTCACTTTCTGAATTCAAGGACACCCCAGTGCCGGGCATGGGAAGAGTGGACTGGGCTCCTGGTGTCTGCCTGCCTCTCAGGGAATCCACAGAGACACCCTCCCCCCGTCCTAGCCTCTGCTCTGCACCCTGCTCACCTGCCTGCCCATCCCTGTGAAGGGCATCAGGGTACCCAGAGCACAGGCAGCAGTGGACTTGGCAGGCCGTGGGCCACAAGTATCTGCTGGTTCATCTCCCATGCAACCCCCACCTCATCTCTCTCTTACCCACGTACAGGGGGTGGGAGTAGGGCAGAGGGTTGTGTAGGAAAAGCCCAGCATCTAGAGTTGGAAAAGTAGAGTAAGAATCTTGGTCCTGCCAGTTACGGGGACCTTGGGGAAATCGCTAGACCCCTTAAATCCTCTTAAAACATTCTACAATGAGCCTTCTCATTGTAGAATGGAAATTGAGCCCCAGGGTTCACCACAGTCCTGCTAAGGAGTCTCACAGGCCCTGACCTGGAGAACATCAAGTTGCAGGCTCCTGACACTGCTCTCAGTACACAGCCAGATGGCCCGGACGGAGCAGTGGACAACTTTAGCTCTAAAATCTGTTTCACCTGCCCCATGCTAGCCCCTGGGGCTGGCACTGCAGCCCAACACTCAGGAAGAGAAAAAAGAACTGCTACCCATCTCATTCTAGGGCCTCAAAGAGATGGCAGGAACCCAATCTTAAATCAGGGAACAGTTAGAGATTGTTCTGGAAGCCTTGTCCAAAAAAATCTCCCTCCTTTCTTTCTTTTTTTTTTTAAGATTGATTTATTTATGTATATAAGAACTGGGGTGTAGGCCAGAGGTGTAGGGGTTGAGAGGATTCACCAGAGAGAGAGTGGGGAGCAGAACAGGCAGATTGACTGAAATACACTGCTGAGGGGAGCAGCGGGCGAGGCAGGAGAGGTCTGCTGCGCCATGGGGGTATCTCCCTGGCCGGGGATTGAACTCGTGCTGCAGCGGCTGCTGATAGCTTCATAGTGCTGCGCTTAGCCCATTGCGCCACCAGGGAGACCCTCCTTTTATTTTTCTTTAAAATATTGTACTAATTATCTGAATCAAGAGTGTTCTTTTTAAATAACAGTTATAACTAGAGATTGGAGGGTGGGGTTGTTGCAGAAGGGCCATATGACCCTGAACTCACACCTACAAACAACTTCAAAGATGAACTTTGAATTGTTATTTCCAAATGAGGTGAGCAATGACCACAGAGCTACTGCAGCAGGACTGGGGAAACGCTGTTCCCCACGAAGCTTTAAGCCTGTGTCTTATTCCTTTAGTATTTAGAGTAGACCAAGGTATCTTGTTGTGAGATATATCTTTGCTGTAAGAGATAATATTTTTAGATATTGTTCAAGAAAATCTTTTGTGCAAAATAGCACAATTTTTACTTTTCTTTGGCATTTCTTCATTCAAAAATCTGTGTTAGACTGCTCAGGGACAGCGGTGGGAGTGAGGGAGGAAAACTAAAGTTGATCCAGGCCTGTTTCTACTCTGAGAGGACCTAACTTGGGATTATTGGCCAGGCTCTCCATGGCCAACAGAGAGCCTGGTGGGTTGGCCTGCCAGCTCACAACCTGAACTGTACCCAGGAGGGGTGGGGGACCCACAATTTTGAGTTTTCCGGTTTTTCTCACTAAAGCAAGAGGTAGCAGCCCCCATCCTGGAGCAGCCCGGGGATCTGCCCCCCAGGGAAATCTCCCATCCCATGCCCTCTGCCTTCTCAGTCCCTTGCTTGTTTCCCTACAATTGTGACCTCATGTTATTCCAGAATGAACTCCCTCCTGGGCTCCTTTCCTCTGAAGCTTGCTCTGTTATGGGGTTGAGGGCTACAGTGGAGATGGAATGTGCAAAATTGACTGAGGGAGACTCAGGCCTAGCCCAGCCAAGAGGGTCCTTCAGTGATTGGTCAGCCTGACCCAGCAGCCTTTGTCCCTGGGGGCCACCAGATGGGGAGGGAGAGGAGAAAAGACTGGAAGATGAGAAGGACTGAGTTGCAGAGTAGGTCATAAGCAGAAGGTAGAAGGAACTCAGAATTGGGGTAGCTGCTCTTCTTCTGGCCTTCGGGACAGGGTGGGAGATAGGTCCAAAGCATCAGGACAAAACTTGAGGGAGGTGACTGCCAGACTGGACTTGAGGGATGCTGTGGCCTTTCCCCACCCTGCCCCCAACTGCCTTCCTCACAATGGGGTTCATTGCTGAGGAGGGAGGGGCAACCTAGGGGAGGGGGGCAGGGGCACCGCCTGCCAGACACCCTCTGGGAGCCTGGCCTTCCCAAGCATGAGCCACACCACCTGGGCGCCCCCACTCCCCGTGTGCTCTTAGTTCTGCCTGAGTGCTGTGGGGTCCTGGAGGCCTTCCTGGAGTTTGTCGAGCAGCCATCATGCAGGGTGGTGCTGGGGACCCTCCTACTCCTAGGAGGTGGGAGCATCATACTGTGGATTCATAGGAAGAGGAAAAGGAAGATAGTCCCTGAGTCTGCACAGGAGGAGCAGGAGCTGCCAGAAGGCCACAGAGCAAAGAATGAGAACTGGATCAAGTCTCATTTTAGCCGCCTTTCGGAGGAGAAGCTGGCCGCCTGCAGCAACATGGCCACGGCCTGCAGCAACAGCGCCCCCCAGCCGGAGAGCGGCAGCGGGGAGGCCAACACCACCATCCGTGTGGAGACCTTCACCTCGAAGCAAGGGAGCTCCACTCTGCACCGGGAGTCCTTCACCAGCAAGCAGAGGATGTCAGGGACCTCCGTGATCAAAGAGACCCACAAGGAGACTGGGAAATCCTCGACCACGGACGAAGCCACGTGGGCCGCCGTGTCTGCCTGCACCAAGGACATCGACGCCCTGGGCCGGCAGCTGGCTAACTCCATGCTGCAGCGCGCCTCCACTTACCAGCACACAGGCCACCTGGAGACCAAGGACTTCAACCAGGACGAGCTGAAGGCCCTCGAAGAGGTGGAGTTGAAGCTGAAGGGGAATTTCCTTGCCCAGCGGGAAACTACCGTAGCGGGTATGAACCAGTCTCACACCTTCCACGGCCACAGTCACCACAGCCACCAGAATCACCCGGGCCACTCCAGCCACCACAGCCACAGCCTGCCCAACCGCAGCCAACAGCTCTACGGCCCCTTTGATTCCACCTAGCCGCCGATGGAGATGCCCCTTCCCCCAGCAGGGCTGGCACACATATGCAGGCCTGTTTTCTCTCCTGTGGGGAAACCCACGCGGCCGAGTGAGATGCCACCCAAATCCCTTCTTCCTCAGGACCCCACAGGGGTCCCTGGCACTTCAACTCCTTGAGAGGTGCCTGCCACTGCGGATGGCCCCTGCTGGAGGGAAAGCTGGGAGGAAGCGAAACAGCTGAGGCAGGCAGACCGAGGCCCCTGGACACCCATGGAGAGGACAGTTGAGGCAGCTCCAGGAGCAGCGGAGAGCCCCACACTGAAGCCTAGTGCCTGGAACTAAGCCAATAAAGCCTTGTACACCCTCACTCTGCGTCGGGGTCAGGGAGCTCTGTGACTGGTCTCTCTTCTGGGCAGAGGTGGGGAGAGAGGGTTCTTTCTCCCACAGTCCTGTTGGGAATCTTGGCCTAAGGTCAATGGCTGTTTCAAGACTCCATCAAATAGCTTCCCCCAGTCCCAGTTTCTGGGGATGGGATATTTCCAGGGTTCAACACCTACTAGCCTGCTGCTCCAGGGAAGAGAAGCAGCAGCCAGGTGTTCGGAGGTAAGCTAGTGGCAGGTAGGCCCTGCCCGCCTGGTGCTGTCCCCACCCAGTCTGCTGCAGGCCTGTGGGTCCCACACCACAGCTCTCTCCTTGCCAGCCTGCTGCTTGGGCCCACTGGGATCTGTGTTAGCACCTCCTCACCTTCTACCTCCAGAACTGCTATGGTTGGGCCTGGAGCTGCCAGCCCCACTGCGGTTAATACTACTAACTAGTAGTATTGCTAGTGCTCAGAAACAGAATTTGCTGAGCTAGAGAGTAAGTGATACTGCTGGGGTTAGAAACCAGCATTGCCTGACTCTGAAGCCTGTACCCCAGTTCCCTGCCCTCTGATGACCCCCAATCCAAAGCTCCCTGTTCCCCATAGATCTACTTCTCTCACACCTGTCTTCTAGCCACAAATCCTGACATTTTCTATGTTTTCCTGCAAACCTGGGACTCTCCCTGCCTCCTTTCCCTGGGTTCTAAGAAACTGTTTCTGGGGCTGGGGTGATGGCCAACCAGGCAGTTAAAATGTGGCTGCCTCCCCCCACTGAAACTTGAGTGAGGTCAGTTACACTGCACTAATTCTAAGTGACTCCTTGATATAAAAATCTCTTACTTTTTATATTACTTATCATTGGTTTCCAACACGAGAGCTTCAAACCCTAGGGAGAAGGTGCCCAGAATCTCTGCAAAGGATGGATAAATCTAAATTTCCTAAATGTTGTCAGTTGATTTTATGGTGCACAGTTGAGCGTTTTTGACTATTTCTGACATTATTAAAAATAACTATGTATTTGTATAGTCAAAATTCTTTGTTATCTTAATCAGAAAATCAATGATACTGGAAAATGTTGGTGATTTGGACATTAAACAAAAGGCAAGAGTGGATAAGGCTTGGTTTCTGAAAGTGATGGTTAAAATGCATAAAATGCATGCTCTATCTAGAAGATAAGTCCCTTGATAAAAGCTTATAACATGAAATTTCAGTTTAGTTAATTATGACTTTGGATGCTTTCAATAAAGTAGTGAGTAGTGTACCAGTACTAATTCTCTGGTCCTGATAATTGTACTCTATATAGGTCCCAGAGGGGCCTGGTTTGAATGTGCAGGGCAGCCCCTCACCAGTAGGGCCAAGGACTTCACCCAACTTGAGCTTCCTCAACTGAAAAATGGGGATATTAGTGCCCTCCTTAAAGAGGTGTTGTGAAATCTAAGCAAGATACTATTGGTAAAGTGCTTAGACTCAAACCTGGCCCAGTAATAGCAGTGGATATGGGCTCAGAGAAAAGGCTCAAGCCTGGCCACTTTCTTTTGGAGGAGGAGGAGAGCTAGAGGGAGAGGGGAAGGCAGGGGAGGGGTGTGTGCGTGAAGATGTCTTTGGTATTTGAATCTCAGAAGTAGCAAAAGCTTGATCTTTGAGGGCCTCTCTGGTGGTGCAGCCCGTTGAGCACAGCGCTGTGTAGCTGTCGGCCGCGCGAGTTCGATGCCCGGCTGGGTAGATCCCCACGTGGCGCAGCCTCGCCCACTGCTCCCCTCAGCAGTGTATTTCAGTCAATCTGCCTGTTCTGCTCCTTGCTTTGTCTCTGGTGAACCCTCTCACTGCCCCACACCTCTGGCCTGTACCCCAGCTTGTATACATAAATAAATAAATCTTAAAAAAAAAAAGCTTGATCGGGCCTCCCTGGTGGTACAGCAGTTGAGCGCTGCGCTGTGGAGCTGTCAGCAGCGCGCAATGTGAGTTCTGAGTTCAACGCCCAGCCAGGGAGAATCCCACATGGTGCGGCAGACCTCTCCTGCCTCGCCCGCTGCTCCCCTCAGCAGTGTACTTCTGATCTGCCTGTTCTGCTCCCCACTCTGTCTCTGGTGAGCCCTCTCGCTGCCCTGTACCTCTGGCCTGTACCCCAGCTTGTATGTATAAATAAATATATCTTAAAAAAAAAAAAAAGCTTGATCTTTGAATCCTTGATCTCTAGATCAGAGGGTGCTGATCTAATTGTGGCTGGACTGGAGCTCTTTCTGGGGCTGGCACCTCCGTGCCTGGGGATGACCCACTGGAAAAGCACTGGCACCTTCTGTAGGTAGACAGAAGGAGGCTCCTACCCTCAGCTCCTAGCCTGACACAGTGGACTCAGTCCTGAGGAGGCATTCCTTCAGAACCCAGAAGCTATTTGCCTCAACATGGTCCCTGCAGTATTACCAAGGCAAAAACCAAAACAAAACAAACAAGAAAACCCAAAAAACTGGGATGGGAGAAGGGAAGGGACTGCTAAGCATCTAGTGAGATTTTCTGGAATCCACTCAGTGGAGTCTAATAATGTAGTGAACAGCTTGAAAAAAAGGTTTGTGGTGTAAAGTTGACTCCACATTACACTATGTCCCCTTAAGAATGACTCACAGGAACAGTCTCCTTTGGTCCCAGTGCCAGGAAACTCTGTGTTTCTCCAGGGCAGCTGCTTTGCTTTTATCTTGAGTTCTGCATAACTGTCAGTTGACCACATTTTCCTTTTAGCTTTGACTTTGGGAAGCTCCAATTCCAATTTATGGCCCATGGCTCACAAGTGAGAAGCAGGGGTTTTGTATGCTAATATTGCCAGCTGCTTCATTTCCTTTCCTTTCTCCCAAACAAGATTTCTGTAAATCTTGTATTGTATGCTGTATTTGTCAACTATTTAAGAAAACTATTTTTGGAATGGAATGGGGAGAAGAGAAAGAAAAGGAAATCGGGCTTGCTCAGTAGCCAGAGGGGACTGGAGTCCAGTGCTTGCCCAGCCCAGCTTCTCTTCCTTCTTGGTGACAATTCCTTCAGATTGAGCGGAGGAGCATCAATTCTGCTGGTGCCTTGTGCATGTGCGCGGGCTCACAGCTTTAACTGGTAGTGTTACAAATGTTTCAAATGACCCATCAAGCAGGAAAATGGAAAATGAAATGAGATGTCACTTTTCACCCAGAAAGCTGGCAAAAATTAGTTCTGACAAAACCCAGTGTTGGCATGGTAGGACACTAGCAGACTCTTCCATGGGCCGCTGTGGTACGACCTGGCTAATTAGATGAACTTAGCACGTGAAGCAGCCTGCACATGTGACCTGGCTACTACTCACCTGCCTAGCCAAACTGTAGAGAAACTCTCCAACATGTGTGTTTCAGCCTTGTTTGTAATAAAACTGTGGAAGGCCTCCCTGGTGGCGCAGCGGTTAAGCACTATGCTGTGGAGCTGTCGGCAGCGGCGACATGAGTTTGACGCCCGGCCGGGGAGATTCCCACATGGTGCAGCGGACCTCTCCTGCCTCGCCCGCTGCTCCCCTCAGCAGTGTATTTCCGTCGATCTGCCTATTCTGCTCCCCACTCTGTCTCTGGTGAACCCTCTCGCCACCCCCAAGCCTCTGGCCTGTACCCCAGCTTGAATGCATAAATAATAAAAATAAATCTTAAAAAAAAACCCAAAACCGTGGAACCATTTTAAATATCCTCAAAGGGAGAATGAAAAATAAATTGTGGTATAACCTCACAATAAAATATTATATAGCCGTTAAGATGCATGGATCAGAGCTATGTCTGCTCTGAGAAGCTCAAGCTTCTGCTAGTGGGCAAAGCTCAAAACATACTGTTGAGCAAAAATGGCAAAATGCAGAAGTCTATAAAGGTGTGATTCCATTTCTATAAAGTTTAAAGTGGCAAAAACCATACTGTATTTTGTTTTGGAGTTCATATGTATGTCAAATATATAAAGACAAGAAGGGGGGCAATCAACTGCTGAGTCAGAACAGAGAGAGAAAGAGGAACGTGGTCAGCAGAGGGGGCCATGGGTGCTGGGCATGGATGTGGATTACAGCCTCTCTTATTTTTGGCAGGACTAAAGCTTGTCATTAAAACAAAAATCATGCGGAGCGTGTCGTTGCAGTGGGATGAAAACATTCTCCCTGCAGCAGAACAAAGATGGGAAGAAAATGGATGAAAAATTATGGTTTGGGGGGGAGGTGGGGACCCCAGTGAGTGAGCACCAATGTCTGGTTGTCCACAGAGGATGGGAAGGTGTTGGCTGGGTGTGATGGGGCCTCTCTTGCAGGCTTCGTGGTCCAGGGCTCCAACGGGGAGTTCCCCTTCCTGACCAGCATTGAGCGCCTGGAGGTGGTGAGCCGCGTGCGCCAGGCCATGCCCAAGGACAAGCTTCTGCTAGCTGGCTCTGGCTGCGAGTGTGAGGCCATAATGCCCTGGGCCCTGGGGTAGCTGGAGGGGTGGGGGATGGCTCCTTGACCTTGGGACTGGGTTCAGATACTTGCTTTGTCCCTTCTCCATACCCTGCTTGCTCTAGGGTTCTGGTCCAGCTCTCCTTCCTAGCCCTTTCTCCTGCTGCCCTCATCCTCTATGGCCTGTAGGGAAGACACACTCTTCCCCTGCAGCCACTCAAGCCACAGTGGAGATGACCTTGAGCATGGCCCAGGTTGGGGCTGACGCTGTCATGGTGGTGACCCCTTGCTACTATCGTGGCCGCATGACCAGTGCTGCCCTCATTCACCACTACACCAAGGTGGGTGTGAGAGGGGCATGGCTTTGGCACCTGGGATTAAGAGGAGGTCAGATGAGGTGGACTCTCTGCCTGGGGAGAAATGAGAGTTGCCGGGAGTCGAGTGACCCTACCTCCCCTAGATGGCAGCTGGGGGGAGGGGGAGGGAGGCCACCAGGCACCAGTTGTGCGATATGGGGTGACTCACTTGACCACTCTTCCAAAGTTTCCTCTCCTCCCCTATGGGAGAAATAACGGTATCTTTCTCATAGGGTTGTTGTGAGGTTCAAAATGTAAAGGACTTAGACCTTGCTGGCTACTAAGAAGTACTCATTAAATGTTTTCCATTATCACTGCTACAACCCAAGTTCTGAGCCCTGCGCCTTCTAGTGCAGGAGCGGGGCCTGTGCAGTCACCCCGACCTGGACTGTGATGGCAGGCAAGGGGTGGGGGGCTCTCAGGTCTGGCACCGCTGCCCTCTCCCCTCTTCTCTGTGCCCCTCAGGTGGCTGACCTCTCTCCAATCCCCGTGGTGCTGTACAGTGTCCCGGGCAACACGGCGCTGGACCTGCCTGTGGACGCGGTGGTCACACTCTCCCAGCACCCAAACATCGTGGGCATCAAGGACAGTGGTGGTGATGTGAGTGGCAGCCACTCCTCACTGGGGCTCCCTCTTCCTCTTCTCTTTTGCCACCAATTTTAGGACCGTTCTGGAATCCACTTCAGTTCCGGGCCACTCTCTGGGTTCTGTCTGTCCTGTGGACTCTGAGGGCTTCGGGGCATCTCTCTGGAATCTGCACTCTCCTTCTCCCGTGCTTGCCCAGCCCCACCCCGGCTGGCAGAGGCTCTGCCCGCCCCCAGCTCTCCCACCCGGTTTGCTGTTGCAGGTGACCAGGATCGGGCTGATCGTTCACAAGACCAGGAGGGAGAACTTCCAGGTGTTGGCGGGATCTGCCGGCTTCCTGCTGGCCAGCTATGCTGTGGGTAGGCCCCCTGAGGCTGACACACTGTGACAAGTGACCGAGAAATGGCCAGCAGCTGGGTCTGCTGTGAGGAGAGACTGAGGACCAGGGCTGAGTCTGCAGAGGGCCGCTGCCAGCATGAGAAGCGGGGCACACCGCTTGCTTGTCCGAGGACTGGGTGCTTGTGAATGACCTTGCTGGATGGAAGAGAGCCGTGTACAATCACTGGCTGTACTAGGGATGCCAACAATGTGCTCTAAATCCCGAGCTCCTTGCTTAGGTGACAAATTTAGCTCCTCTAATCTCATTTTGTAAATCATTCTCTGAGGACCATGGCCTTGGGGCCCCTCCCCTCAAGTTCAGGAGTCCATTTTCCTCTCTCCCTGGCCCCAGGCCAGAATGAGTGGTCAGACCTGCGGGTTAGACCGGGCTCTTTAGCTGCCTGATCAAATTCTGTTCCCATCCAGGATCCCGGGAACGTCACCATTAGACCAACTGCTAGGGTTGGAATTGGATTCGAGTTGGATTTCAACCCTTGCGGGGAGTGGAGGGAGGGAAGCGTCTGCGAGTGCAGGTCTGCGCTACTTTGCCGAAGCTCCTGCCCCCTCTGGTCTCTGCAGACATCGCCTCACTGTCTAAGGCCTTTGCCTTCCTGCCTGCCTTAATGTGCAGGGGAAGGAGAGGGGCCCATTTATCCTCACTGCTGGGGGTGGGGTAGATGGACGGAGCACAGACTCTGGAGGCGGGGCACTGAGTTGGAATCAGCCCTCTGTTTAGTCACCGAGTACAGCTGGACAAGGTGTTTAGCCTCTCTGGACCTGAGTTTCTGCTCTGTCAAACTGGGTGTGAGGATTAGTGTCAACCTCATGGTCTCTGGCATTTAGTGGGTATCAGTAAAGGCAGCTATATTAGCTCATCCCAAATTGCCCACTCTCTTTCCCATCTTGAGGCCACTGTGCTAAAAGTCGCTTCCTAATTAGCCTTAGAATCACACTCACAGTCTGGCAGACGTGGCAGGGACTTCTGGGATCACAGTCAGGCCACTGTCATTGCCCAAATGAGGACAAAGAGAACAGAGAGAGAGTCTAGGACTTGTGCAAGTTCATGTGCCAACGCTGGGGGAATGCCCGGCCTCCTGACTATGTCCAGGGCTCTTTCCACTCCTCCCGACCCCTACCACTGTCCCATGCCCAGTTCACTGAGAATAAGATTCGAGAAGAGCCAAGAGTCCCCATCCACTCCACCCCGTTCAGGACTGACGAGTCAGGGGGCTGTTGGAAGAGCTCTGGAGGTAGAACTGGCAGGTGGGACTTTCCTCGGGACAGTGGGGGGTGAAGGGAAAGAAGTGCCCTTGAGTTGCCTTCGGTTCTGCTTCCTGCCCTGCAGGATTCTGCTTCGAATGTGCTGACAGCTTTTTGCTCTGGAAATCGGTACTCTGTGGAATCCCAGAGCATGGCTTTGACATGGCCAACCGGTAGCACAGAAATCCACATCCTATCTCCCCAAAATAGAGGCGTGCTGGGGACCAGGGTTTGGAGTTCTCTGTGAGAAGAGGCTCTGGCTGATGTTCTGCATGTTGCTCTGGGGCAGGAGCTGTGGGGGGCGTGTGTGCCCTGGCCAATGTCCTGGGGGCTCAGGTGTGCCAGCTGGAGCGACTCTGCCTCACAGGGCAATGGGAAGCTGCCCAGAAGCTGCAGCACCGCCTCATTGAGCCAAACACTGCGGTGAGCCCCCAACCAATGGCCTCAATGAGGGTTGGGGTGGAGGTGGGGATCCCTGTCCTTGATGGAACAGGAGGCAGGGCCGGACTCAGGGTCTTTCTTTCAAAAAGTCCTTTTGGAGAACATCCTAGTGTGGGCATTCTTTGTGCCTTCCCAGAAAATCTTGACCTCAGACAAAGCTGAGCCCCACTGGTTCTCAAACTTAAGTGTGCATCAGAATTCATCTAGGGAGCTAGTTAAAATTCTAATCTTTTAGGTCCAAGAATAAGCCTCCCAGGTGATGGTGACACAAGCGATACTGGACCTTACTTAGAGGCTTTTAAGTCTGCTTTACAAGTGGGAGCAGACATTGTTCCTGATTTTAAGGGGAAGCATTTTGCCATTAAGTATGTTAGCTGTAGGTTTCTGTAGATGTTTTTTATCTACAGAAGGAAGCTCCCCTCTGTTTTTAAAATCATGAATGGGTCTTGCATTTTGTCAAATTCTTTCTTGGCATTAATATGACAATGTTGTTTTCCCTGTTAATATGGTGGATTACATTGATTAACTTTTTTTAAAGATTTTTTTTTATTTATTTATGCATACAAGAACTGGGGTGCAGGCCAGAGCTGCGGGGGATGAGAGTGTTCACCGGAGACAGAGTGAGGAGCAGAAAAGGTGGAGCTACTGAAATTCACTGCTGAGGGGAGCAGCGGGCTAGATGGGAGAGGTCTGCTGCACCATGTGGGTCAGCTCCCAGGCTGGGGATAGAACTCATGCCTCACTGGTTGGCGATAGCTTGATAGCACTGAGACTTTAACCCCTGTGGCACAAGGGAGGCCCCTACATTGATTAATTTTTTAATGTTGAACCAGACTTACATCCCTGGAATGAATTCCATTTAGTCATGATATGTAACTCTTTTTATATATTGCTGAGTTCCCTTCGCTAATATTCTGTTAAGGATTTCTATCTATATTCATGTTGACTATTGATATGCAGTTTTCTCCCTATTTTTTCTTGTTCCTGCCCTCCCTTCCTCCCTCTCTCCCTCCCTCCTTTTCTTCCTTCCTCCTCCCCTTTTATTGCTTTTTTTCTGATCAGGGTGTTAGGGTAAAAATACCTTCATAAATACCTTCATAAATCACTTGGATGTCTTCCCTCCTCTTCTACCCTCTTCTATTTTCTGGAAGAGACTGTGTAGAATTGGTGTTAAATTTTTAAAAATATTTTTTAGATTTCTCCAGGAAAAACACCTGGGCCTGGAGATTTCTTGTGGGGAAGTGTTTGTAATTTCATTCTGCTCTAAGTTTTACACTAGGCCTCTGTAGATACCTCCTGGCTAGAAGAGGGAGAGTGCCACTTACCTGCCCGTGTGGCCTCTGCCACACTACTCCTGTGGAGTGGGGGGACAGTGAGAAAATTCTGACTGTCCTCACTAGGTCTCTTTGGTGACCATCATCGTGGAGTGGGAGGGGCACTCTGCTGCCTAGCTGGGGACAGGAGGTAGACATCCAGGTTCCACCCTGGGCTGGTGGGCCGGGCACAGATTTTCCTAGAGTGTTCTGCTGGAGTAGAGTGATTATTACCTAGGAGTTTGCCACAGGCTAGGCTGCCCCTTTTCTAATCTTGCCTGGAGAGGACAGACTGTCTGTATTGTTGGCCTCTTAGTCGCCGGTCTCTTTAGCTCCTAGTCTGGGGCGGGCACTGTGTCTTGGGACTCAGGGCCCGAGTCAGTCTTCATTTTTCTACCTTTCAGAGTTTTCTTTATTTCTTTCTTTGTATGTAATATTCAGGGGTTTTTTGTTGTTCACAATGGGGGGAATAGGAAAAAGTATATTTAGTCCATCTTCCTGGAAGTAGACACTCAAAAGTATTTTTCTAAATGGTGACTTCCCCCCTTTGAAATGTGAAAATATTGGGGAAAGAATTGAAAAATAGGCTTATTAAAATTTACAGCATATATTTTATCTATACCCAAAGCAGAGTTCATTATCATTTACCTTTCTGGCTTGAACAGAAGCAGACTTAACCAAAACAATTATTTTCCAAACCTACTTCTAGCAAAAAATTAGCCAATACAACATATACAAAATGTGTATATGGGGGAGTACATTTACTCTTCTCAGGCTGTGGCACCACTCAGTGAGATCCTGTCTATACTTAGAACTTTAACACTTTGTTCATCATGGGTTTGTTGGTTGGTTTTTTTTTTTTAATTGATTTGAATTTTTAAAAAAAATATGCTCTAAATACTACTTTTCTTTCTTTTTTTCCCCCAAAGATTTATTTATTTATTTTTGCTTAGAAGAACTAAGTATAAGAACTGGGTATAAGCCAGAGGTATGGGGAGTAAGAGGGTTCACTGGAGACAAAGTGGGGAGCAGAACAGGTGGATTGACTGAAGTACACTGCTGAGGGGAGCAGCGGGCCAGACAGGAGAGGTCTGCTGCGCCATGTGGGAAGCTCCCTGGCCAGGAATCAAACTTATGCTGCAGTGGCTGCCGATAGCTTCATAGTGCTGAGTCTTAACCCCTTGAGCTACTAGGGAGGTCCTAAATACTACTTTTCATGATGACTGACTTTTTGGCATCTCCTTAGGCTTCACATCTGAGACAGAACTAGACAGTGTTTCGTTTGGGTAAAGTGGTAGGTGGCCTCTAGATCCCCCCTCACAGCTTATATTTTTACCTCATAGGGGCAGATTAACTGAGATTTAGTGAAAGGACAGTGAGGAGGCAAGTGTGTGTTTCTCTAGAGGTGAAGGTTCGAGGTGGGGTAGGTGTTGCTATCTCTTCACTTTAGACAAGTGACTTAGGCTGCCCCCTGGGAAGAGAGGATCCTTGTGCCGTCCTAGCTGTCTGCAGGCCACCTCCTCACCCTTCTTTCTGTGCCAGCTCTGGGCATGCGCTCAGGAATGCCTGGAACACCTTTCTGCTGCCGGGGCTGTAGGCTCAGCCGCCCCAATGGCCTCTTGATGTCACCCTATTGCCCTGTTCGAACACGGTGTGCTTCCTCTGCCTACTCATCAGTTGGCCTGCTGCCCCAGCTATATTTAGCACTTTCCACTGTCTTTAGCCCCAAAGCATTCAACCCTTTCTGAGGTCCGAAGAGGTGGTGGGATCAGTGATCTTCAGACCCATATGTTGGGGGGACGTTTTCCTCTAGCTACTCCTTATCTCCATCCCCTCTCTTAGGACTTTCTCACGCTTAAGACATTCTCACAGCCCATGACTTCACCTCTTCTGGTTTTGGGTGAAAATTCCAGATTCTTAGAACATGTTGATTGGGGCCAGGCTTAGGAGGAGGGTGGCTTATCACCCATTCCAAGAAAAGATTCCCTGTTTGCTGAAGCCTACTGCCCAGTGGTGAATAGTTATTAATCATTCACCAGTGGTTCCCAACCTTTTAATCCCAAACAAATTCTTATTATTTTTACCTTTCATGAAGCTCATATATCTAAATACGAACTTCTCTCAAAATAAAACTTAAGTAATGGTTACTTTTAAAGTTTGTAAGTGGTCAAGGATTCATCCAACATTTCACGCAGTATGAAATAGCCAGTTGTTGTGCCAAAAGGAAAGAAACTTGCTGCTTTGTTTTCTGTAAAGCTCCATGTTTCAAGGACAATAGCTTTAGGTACCCTCCTACAGTGAAAGACTTTAAGACCACGCCATCCGCTCCCTCAATTTTTAGACAAGAGAATTTGCTCAGAGATGGTAAATTAGTGATCCAAGACCACACAGTGAAACGTCTTTGGACAATGACAAATTGTTTTTCTCATAAGGCATTTAGAGTTGGGGTCAGGAGTGCTGTGGGTGGGTGGGGGGTCCTGAGGCCCTCATAGATCCTTCCCCTCTCCTCTTGACTTTCTGGACCTGGTGTGCCCTGAGTCAGCTTCCAGGAAACTGGGCTTAGACCGGATGTGCTAGCTCTACCGAGCACCTGAGGACTGAATGCCATTCTCCCTGAGGGAGTGGGTCTTTTTGTCTAAAACTGAAAGAGGTGGCTCCCTCCCTTCATTGGAGCTTTTGGCATTTTGTTCTTTGTGCCAAGCTGCCTTCTGGTCTTTCAGTCTGGATTCCCAGTCTACCCTGATGTCATAGATTTGGTAGAGATACTTTACCAGGGGAGGCAGGTAGGAACCTACCTTTCTGAAAGTGACACATGTATGGGTCCCAGATGTGAGCAGGTGTGTGTGTAGGGGACACCCAGTCACATCTAACAGGCCCTCCTTCTCAGGTAACGCGACGCTTTGGGATCCCTGGGCTGAAGAAAACCATGGACTGGTTTGGCTATTACGGAGGCCCCTGCCGGGCCCCCTTGCAGGAGCTGAGCCCCACGCAGGAGGAGGAGCTGCGCATGGATTTCACCAGCAACGGCTGGCTCTGAGGACAAGGAGGGGACGTGCCTGGCCCAAGTCCATCTCAGCCTCCTGCCGTCAGAAGAGGAACATGGGCCAGGAGGGCTGGAGGCTCCTTTCCCTCGTTAGGCCTCCAGTGGCCTCTCACCAGGCGCTGCCTTGCATGCTCGCTTTCTGTTCTCACAGCCCATGACTTCACACATTCATATCCTGTACGCTGGGTCTATAGAGACCTTTAGTCTGGGAAGGAGTCATTTCTCACTTGTCTCTCTACTGTGCCCGAGGGGAGAAGGGCAGGGGGCAGCTAGGCACAGTAAGGCCATGTGTTTCATCAAGGGAAGACAACTTAGACTTGGGGATACAAACCTGAGTCTAGCCCAGTGCAGCTGGAGGCCAGGGCTACTCAGAGAACCAGAGTTCTGACTTCTGCCCAGGAAGTGGTAGGCTAGGAAATCCGATGAGAAAAGCATTGCTGGTCTTTGAAAGACTCCCAAGCTGCATTCCAGCCATAGTGCCCAGTCCTAAATCTATTTCCATTCATCTCGTGTTCTTGTCTCTATCCTTGATCTCAAACACCCAGTGCACAGGCATCCTAGCGGCTTCTCAGAATTGGTAAATAATGACACCTGGTGGATAAATGTCACATTCCGGGAGACTATGCTAGTTAACCCAGACCTGGAACATTAGGGAAGGACTTGGCTTGATAGGACCAAGGATAGGACCAAGCTTTCCTCTCACCTATAGTCACTCTGCTTTTACTGTTAAAAATACTTTGTTACTGCAATAAAGTTTAATAAGTTAAACTAGTGTGACTATGTACAGATTGACACTCCACTGCTATGCAGATCTTAGTTTCCTGCCCTGATATCAAGAAACTTCCTAGAGGTAATTAAGTTCTCAAGGATGCTTTTGTCCAGCTCTGAGAGAGGCCTTCACAATACTGAGCAAACATAGGCATTAGATTAATGGTGGTCTAGGGAAAGGTTTATTGAAGTCAAATATGGGAGAGTAAAAGGCAAAAAGATTCAACTGATAGATCTAGAAATATTTAGTACATTAGTCAAAAAGACCGCTTTTTTCAAAATGTTCACCCGTATTTGGTGGTATCTGGCTAGAGGCAGAAAATCTGAGGTATTTTTTTTTAATTAGTGATTAAAAAGAAAGATAAGCAAATCCTTGTTTAGGGTAGAAGCTAGAAGAGAATATAAAAGGGATCACTCTCTAGTGGAACTGGGCCTCTATCAGGATGACATTGAATCTCAGGGTTTAACACTTGGCCTCTTCTCAGAGGCCACTTCCACAGGGCCTGGGCTCAGAGGATACTCATACGTAGAGATGGAGAAGGGGGCCTGGTGTCCTGGTGAAAAGCTCAGCCCCTGGGCTTAAACAGGCCTGGATTAAAGTTCTGGGATCGGCCCCTAGAGTTTACAGGAACTTGGAGAAACTGTTTTACTGCCCTGAGCTCACCTGTAATGCAGGTATAACTAGAACCTTTCTCTCGGGTCTGTGTAAGATCATGCATGTAAGGATAGGGTGGCGGGCGATCGTCACACACTAGCTGAGCTGGAGGAGTGTTACTCTATTTGCTGCAGAGAAGGGGAAACCTAGGCAGGAGATGACCTGCCTACAGGAAACCATCTGGTGCCAATAACTGGTCCCAGGACAACAGTGGGCTGTGCTTTAGAATTAGAAAAATGGGGAATAAAAATCAGCTCTGCCACTTACCAGTTTGGGCCACCTGAGCCTATCTGATTTTAAAAAAGCTTCTACACTTCAGAGGCTTGGAGAATTAGTTATGTGCAGTCAAGTGTGCACTGTCAGTTCTTAGCTCCAATCTGTGATTAACTTTTAGAAACAGCAAATGGGTTGATATTCGTAAAGATGCAGAGCGAGAAAGCCATGAAAACCAAGTATAGGCAGTTCTGGTGATTTGTTTATTCCTCATCAACACTTGTTTCTACAGTACAACTCAGAGAATAAATAGAGGCACACGGCTAGAATTTCCACCACCATCTGCTATTGAGATATTCAGAGTGAAGGTAAGGGACTAGGGGTGGGGTGGGGCAGGGTGTAACTGGGTCACAGCTAACTGGAGGCCTGTGTGAAAATTGTACAGGGATCCCAGCAGTCAAGATCTGATCCCCAGGCCTGACAGCCAAGGCTCATGGTAAAGAGTTATAGTGAACCAAACGGACAGTGCTCTTTTAGTTCACTGTAGTCCTAGGAAGGGCCCCATTCTACCTAAACCCCACGGGGTCCACTGGAAGGAACAGTGTCAGCCCTAGCCATCCCTAAGTATTCAATTCACTTTGTGATGGGGCCTGACTGGTTCAGCTATGTCTGCCCTTTGCCCTGGAGTAATGAATACAACTTACAAGGTGACTGTTTACATCAGCTTCTTTCTTGACTGTTCCTTAAAGGAAACCTGTCCCATGTCTAAGGAAGGAGAGAGGCACAAATGGGGATTAGCTGCTGTAACTCGGGTAAGTAAGACAGCCTGCAGAGGGGTAGTAAGTGGTGATGAGTACCAGTCTGGCAGACAAAGGAGAGGGCCTGGAACCCACAGGAAATGAGGGCCTAAGGTGGAGAAAAGCTCTGCTGTTGATTTTCATAGGCCCACCATGTTGTTTAAGCCACCTCATTCTTTCCCCTATTTCTCCAGGGTAGCACAAACCTGGCCCTAAATGGGGGCCCTAAGTTGTCCCAAATGTAGGCAGAAAGAAGAGATTCTGCCTGGAAGCAAAAAGTTAAGTAGAAGGCAAAGGCAGGTCTGCACTGGGTAGCTCACCCATTAGGAACAAAGAGTCCAACAAGCCACAAAAGGAAAAGACAGAACAGGCAACACTGCTGCAGGGCCTCAGGGCCAGAGTCCTCAGAACTTCTGTGACCAAATCCCTGATTGGCCGGTGACGGGCCCTTCGTAAGGCTTCTGTTCCGGGTCATCCTCATTTCCTCTCACAGCTGGTTCATTTGTTCACCTCCCGCGAATGCCAGTCAGGTGGGGCGTGGAGAGTCAGGCAGCCAGATTTCTGGCGGACTTGGAGGCGCTCTGGGCCCGCTGAACCACCGCGGAGCACTTCTCCCGCCGCAGCAGCTTGTTGTTCTCAAACAGACCTTCATTGCGGGGTATTCCATGAGAACCGTCGGGGAAAGTCAGCAGGCCTGTGGGGAGGACGGAGAGAACATGGAAACGACCACGCACTCGCACTCGTAACCCCGTCAGGTCAGCCGGTGCCGGTGGAGCCGCGTAGGGGGCAATGCCCGACTCTAAGGTAAGTGCAAGGCACAGACGTTAGAGCGCCGTCACTAGGGACCGCTGGGCATCCACAGAAGGATGAAGTGGTGCACTTCCACCCATGTTAGGCTCACCTCAGATACCTGTCCCGTTGGGCTGCGACTTACCAAAACCATCTACTCTGCCATTTTTAAATTCTCCCTCAAAGGTCATGTTGTCGTGTCGAATGAAGACTCCTACGCCATTAAACTTGCCCTGGGAAAACTCCCCCTCATACCTGCAGAAACACAAGATGTTGGCCTATAGAGGGTGGTAAACTGTCCAGATTAACTCTGCCAAGCAACTACTGATGTGTGTTTTTAATGACAAGGAGTGAAGCAGATTCCACTTCTTTCAGGGCTCCATGGTGCTGGCTCCCCTCAGGAGACAGCTAATGAGAATGTCAGTGGGAGGCCTCTCTGGTGGCCTAAGGGTTAAGTCTCTGCGCTATCATAGCATGGGCCTGAGTTCCATCCCCAGGCAGTGAGCTAAACCACATACGGTGCAGCAGACCGCTCCTGGCTCGCTCACTGATCCCCTCCGCAGTGTATTTCAGTCAATCTGCCTGTTCTGCTCCCCACTCTGTCTCTGGTGAATCCTCTCACCCCGGCACCTCTGGCCTACACTCCCGTTCTTTTACTCAAAAGTATTACTAAAAAGAGAGCGAGAATGGCAGTGGGGAATTTAAAGATCATTTGCTTCCTTGTCATTTCAAATTTTGAATCTATTTAACCCCCCCAAAAAATAATTATAATTACCAATAAAAGAAATACTTACTCATTGCTGCTTTCTGAGGGTCTGGGACAAGCTCAGGTTTAACCAGGTAAATGATATTACTGTCATTTTTAGATCAGAACCTCCCTAATGTAGGCTGAGATAAAAGTGACTTAATACCCACCTTGAGCCATCTGAGAACGTTAGTACTCCAAAGCCATTGAACAGTCCATTCTCAAAATGACCCAGGTAGGTGCCACCATCTGCAAACATCAGTTGACCAAAACCATGTCTGCGACCTGAGCAAAGAGAAGGACAGCTGTCAAGTTGGGATGGGACAGATATGGGGATCTTCTCACTGTCTCACCTCTTACCTTTCATCACCCCACCCTCAAAGGAAAGAAGAGATCCATATGTTATCCAGAGTTAGGTACCAGGAAAACCTGGCTCCTAGACCTGCTCATCTTAAGGTCACAACCATCATATTTGGCCTCTCTAAGATAAGAGGGCACTGAAAAATAGATCTAGCTAACATTTACAGCACCTTTACTATGTGCTAGGCACTCTTCTAAGCCCTTTGTATTCATCATCTTATTTAATCTTCATGACAACCTTATAAGGCAGACACAATACCCCTATTATTCCCATTTAACAGATTGGAAACCAAGGCAAAAAGCTGCTAAATAATGTACTCATGATCACAGAGCAATTGAGAGCTACAGCTAGAAGGTAAACACTGCAGGCAGCCTCATCCAAGAGCCCTCACGACTTACCTAGTTGCCTTTTTGAGAAAGTAGAGACGTATCCTTTAGTTCAAGCTACTGGGCAAAACTATAGCCTGACTAGCAATGTTGGTTTGAGCTCTGTTACATTGATAGGGCTGTGCTTATGCACTGAACTAACCAGGAAACAGAGCAAGATGCTAGGGGAGCAATAAGATGCTGAGCAGCAAGATGCTGTCTGTATGCTCTTCAGTGTGAGGGAGGCCGTCAGTAGATACAGACCGCCCAGCATGGCCTCAAGAGGTCTATCCTCTACAAGCCCACATTAAAGGGGATGGCAGGAGAAAAGACTTGGGGTGTATGAAGACAAGGTCACATCCCATCAGCATAATTTCTCCTCTCAAGGCTCAATTATTCTAGAAATGGGATGAGCTGTGCCTTGCTGGCACAAGTCCCTTTGGGGTAGTTCCTGGTTTGTTAGGTCACCAGACTGTGTTTTCAAACTGAACATCATTATTGCATTGCTTCCTGTAGTCTCAGGATTGTAAGAATTTCACTATTCCTATGAACAGATACTTCCAAGTATAATGATATATCACAGGAAATTCAAGGCCAGGAATGTCATTTGCTCTTGAGTGTCTGTCTTAATTTCAGATCTTCCTTAACTTCTAAAGATTCATTGGAATGAAGTCACTGCTGTGAATTCTATACTTTCTAATTTATGGACACTTAAAACAATTCATTTTATTCCACTAGTTATATTAAAACATTTATAAAAACAATTCCCAAATAATACCACTAAAGGATAAAAAGCTGTTAAAATACTTGAAATTTAGAAGTGGAAAGTTAACATATTTCTGGAGGTTGGATTAACAATAGCTTTTCTAATTCTTTTATTAATAATTCTCAAACCAAATAAAGGAAAAGCATTATTCAGATTAAACATTGGAGTTAGAAATGAAGACTCATACGGTTGGTTTACATATCCTAATGTTTGTCCTTCGTCCAAATGAAGTGTGAGTCACTGGACACCCCCAGGGGTATTCTTACCCTCCTTCCACTCGCCACGATATTCCTCTCCACTGGAGTAGGTGAAGGAACCTTTTGTCAGGGTCATGGTGACAGCTTACAGAAGAAAAAGATGAAAACTGTGAAAATGAGCAGAGAACTAATGTCACAGGATGGCTGGAGGAGAGGACTGCACAGCAGTTTTTTAGCTGCATTCTCATTCCAGTCTGGTAGGTATATGCTAACTTCAGTACACTTAACAAACATATCCACTTCCCCAGCCACCACCACCACTGCCACCTCTGTCCAGACAGTCTTATCTTCCTACTTAAAAGTTCTCAACCGGTTCTAATTTTCTATGTGCTAAATACTTAGTCCATACCTCTTTGTGCTTAATTAATGTAAAAAATATATTCTCTTCTTTCAGTGAGTTTGTAATCTAGTTAACAAGACAAACATTTGAAAGACTGGATTATACAAGAGATAACATGATTAAGGGGCAGTTTGGATGGCAGACATTAACAAAGACAAGGGATGGGAAGAATTTAAAAACAAGCAGTGAAAAAAAGCAAAGGAAATTCCAAATTGAGAACATCTGCAGGAAACAGAGGAGAAGGAATGAAAGCCTGAAGAGCAATATAACGACAGGATGTTCAGTGGGGGCAGCGTAGCATGGCCTTACTAGAGTGGAGTGATAGGAAATAAATTTGCCTGGGTAAACTCAACCTAAATCTGAAATCTGAAAAGTACCTCTTAGATTTAATCCATATACCCACTTTTTATATAGAGAGAAACAGAAGCTGGGGTTGGTTAAATGCTTCTCAGTGACAAAATCAGAACTAATGCCTACACTATCCTTGATGGCTGCTAGTCTTTTTTCCAGGACTGTGTGGGGCAGGCTAGCTTAAGGCTAGCTTTAGGGGCAGGTTAGCTTAAGAATGCCTTTGAAAGCTAGGCAGATGAATTTATAGTTGGTAAGGTAGAGAAGAGAGGCAGTCAGGGGCTTTGTGAACTGGGGTATAAAGGAAAGCAGTGTTTGAAAAAATGAAATTGGTAGCAGGAAGCAGGATGGGTGGGAGCAGAGAAGGCTGTGGTCAGAGAATCTCCCAAGGCAGGCGATGTCTTCATTTGGGAGACTGAAAATATGCAGGAAGTATTCTCCATCCCTTCATGCTCTTGCATTGTGACCTGTTTGAAGTAGTTTATTCCTCCACCCACTGGAACTGAGAGTTCTGTGACACGCTTTGGCTAATGGCATGTTAGCAAAGGTATGCAAATAACAGCTTGAAAAGTACTTGTATAGTAGGCTTGTCCTTTGTTGCACTTGTTTCTGCCCTGATGTGATGAGCCCCGGCTGGTCTGATTGACGCTGAGGGACCACGCAGAGCAGCCGGTCGACTGAGCACGGATACCTGGGTGAGCTCAGATGTATGGGTGAGCTCAGGAGAGACGGGAGAGCTGCCCTTCTGAGCCCAGGCCCAAAATACGGACTCAGAAAATGATAGGACTAAAGAAACGGTGGTTGTTTTAAGCCATTTCATTTTGAGCTGGTGTGTTACTACCCAGCAAAAGCTAACTGGTACACTCAGGTATGAGATCATAAGGCCTGAACTAGGGAGATAACAAAGTAGTGGGAGCATAGCAATGACTATGGCAGACATATCACAGGAAACAATAATAAGATATGGAGACTGGGGAGATGTGGCTTCACATGAGTGATAAAAGAATGTTTATATTCAAGGGCATTTGATTAGAAAGGAGTTCAGATACTTAAAATAACATTAGTATATACAGAGATAAATAGAATCATTTGACAAATTTAAAAAAACACAATTTCTACTTCTTGCTTAGTTCCTTAGATCGAGTCACCTCTTCATCTTTTCCAGATCTAAGCAGTATAGCGCCTTCTCATGTGACTGTGACCACAGACTCCTGGCCCACACCCATAGCACCTGGGAATCTGGACTTTTAGCCAGCATGCATTAGATTCTTACATACACTTGAAAGCTTGTGGATTTTACTGTCCTTTGATCTATAAATCACCATTGAGAGGACCTGTTGTTAATAATTAACCAGGCCCTGAGGTGCCTGAGTTCTAATAGTGCAAGTGCACCTTTTCTTCAGAGCATTACAGCCAGACCTGGAGGACAAAACAGGAGTGGATTCTTAAGTACAGGTGCCTCGGGCCAACAACTGGCTTTCTTTTCCTTTAAGCCCTAGAGGGGCTCAAATCACACCCATTAGCCAAAGCATGTCACAGAGCTCTCAGATCCAGTGGGTGGAGGAATAAACTACTTCAAACAGGTCACATTGCAAGAGCATGAAGGGATGGAGAATACTTCCTGCATATTTTCAGTCTCCCAAGTGGGAGACGTCGCCTGCCTTGGGAGAGTCTCTGACCATAGGCTTCTCTGCTCCAACCCATCCTCCTTCCTGCTACCAATTTCATTTTTTTTTAAACACTGCTTTCCTGTTATACCCCAATTCACAAAGCCCCTGACTGCCTCTCTTCTTTACCTTACCAGCTGTAAGGGTTGTATAGATACCTCCATTGTGGAAAATCTAGATGGCGTTATAAGGAGTAGCCTCCACAGTACAAAAGGGATGTGGCAGATTTAGACAAAAAAGGATGCTTTAAACGTCTACCTAAAACAAGATGTACATTAAGTTTATTTTCTTCAAATACTGGTGTGGACAGTGCTGAGTTATTTTTACTTCAGATCGGGCAATAATATAAAGTCCAACCTCTTAACCCACAGTCACCCCAGAAAAATTATTTGAAATACCTTTATCACAGCAACAAACTTTTATTGATCCCTCTTGTATACTATGTTCTTAAAGTACATTATCTAATTCCATCTCATAATTTTATGGTGTGGGTATTATTTCACTTTGGAGAGGAGGAAACTGAAGTACAGAGAGGGTAAGTTAACTAAGGTACACAGTTAACATGGGCAAGCTACCGTGAGAACCCTCAGAGGCAGCTGACCTCTGGGACCCAGGCTTTTAAAAACAACCATATCCTATCCTGTGTGCATCCCAGTATAAGAGTGCTGTGTGGATCCTGGCGGCACAACGACTGGGTTCAGATCCTGCTTCACTGTGTAACCTTGGGAAAGTTACTTAAGCATCTCTGAACCTCAGTTTCCTCATCTACAACGTGGATATAATATATATCTACTTCACAGAATTGGCATATGGGTCAAATTAAGTAATATACATGAATATATCTAGAACACTGCCTGGCCCTGCCCAGTAAATTTAACTTTCTTTTCCTCCTTCAAAAAGAGACAGTTAAATGCACACATTGACTTACTCTAATGGAATTTCTCTAAAGTCTCACCACAAAAATTCAAAGCTACCAACGTAATTCAAACACATTTTTGAAAAAAAAATCAGCAGTTTTGAGTAATGACGTAAGAACTGCAGTTGCCATGCTTCTAAACTTTATCAAACCCTCTGGGCTGTTTTGCTTTTGGCTTATGTCATGATTGTGGATATAGTTGCTCAAAGGCCAGAAATGGTCATATGTGAAAACAGCCTGGCCTGAACAGAGCAGGCTCAGTCACACCTTTGAGGCCTTGGCCCCATTTAAAAGCTCTAGTTTCTTCCTGGCTGAGGACAAATGAGTCCTGAAGCCGTGAGGACAAAGGAGAGCTGAGAATCCCTGCGCTCTCAGCCACATTTAGAGCAATGTTCATTTCTACTCCCAAGCAAAGGGAATGATGGAGTCACGCCCACTGATCTGCCCAGGGTTTTCTCACTTCTCCAGTTACTCAGGAACTCCATATCCAGGCCCTCTACAGAGTACATGTCCCCAAATACGGATCATTTCTTGTCTTAAAGCCCCACAGCATCTCTGGGGGCTCTTTCCTCAGAGAGGTAGTGCTGGCTCTGGTGTGCAGTCCCGGATCAGGCCTCCACAAGGTTGGCATCCAGTTTCAGGCTCTTATTGCCAGCCCGGCATCAGTGTATGCCTGGGGTGGAGGTCAGCAGGACTCCCTTGCAAATACAACATTAATGAGAGGAAGAGCAGAAGTTTTCCATCAAAACTGCAGAGGAAAACTCTTTCCAGTGCAGATAGATGTTTTGATAAATAGACAGTCATCGTCTGTTCTTCCCAGAACTAATTAAGGCAGAATACTAAAAGCTTATGCTACAAATCTAAAGTATTTTATTCCTTCAAAAAAATCAATCTGAAAGGCTGTGTCTCCTAATAAATCTGATCACTAAACTACCATTCCAAAATAAAAACACAAAATCATTATTGCTACAAGATGATAAGGGCATTTCCTTTACATGTTTGGCGGTTGCTGACTAACTTGTCTTTACTCAAAACTTTGGAGTTATTGCAGTGTGACTTGAGGCATCAACCTGACAAAATGGGGTAAAGGAGGTGGCCTCTTGTATTTATTTGCTTTTTCTCAAGGCTACATGACACTTCCAAATAACTTGTCTCCAAATACCTTCTTACCTTGTTTCAGAGGGACCAGAAAAAGGTCTTTCTGAAAGAAAGGGACCAGTGTTTCTTCCAGTTTGAAGATCACCTATGAACAAAGTAATAGTTAGCCCCTCAAACTGTAAAACTGATCACTCTTTTGGTATGTTGTTAGCTCATGGGAAGCTTGGTAAACTTGAAAGATTATCTTCATATTGCCAAATGTGATGGTTTCTATTTTCCAAAGATGTTTACAATCCTATTTCCTGTCTTAGACAGTCTTTTGCAATTGACCTTGCCATTACTCCATCAAAAGGTGGAGCCTAACTCTTCTCCTTTGATGCTGGCTAGACTTGTGATTGCCAATAGTATAGGATGGAAGCCATGGTGTGTTCTGAGATTAAATCATAAAGGATGATGCAACTTCCAGCTTGTTGGCACTCTTGCACTTGGATATATGAGCCAGCAGATCAAATGAGAAGTTTGACTACCGTGAGGGTACTATACTGAGGATGCTGAGTCACACAGAAGCCACGTGTGTTGGTGCTCCGGTTGGCAGTCTTCATCTTTGAATCATCCTAGCCCAGGTACCAGGCTTCAGTGAAGGAGCCTTTGGATGATTCTAGCCCCCAGCCACTGAGCCTGCATCCCACCTGCGGTAACATGGATCAGAGAGATGGTGCCACAATGCCCTGTCCTAATTCCTGACTCACAGAATCCATGAGCATCTATGGTTGTTTCGTGCAGCTAAGTCTGGGGTAATTTGATAGACAACAATTGTAACTAGACTATTATATCTCAACCTAACTTAGTCACCAGCCTTTCCCATTTTGTTTTCAAAGTACACACTACAAATTTCCATTCCTTTTTAATCTAGAGACATATAGTAAACTCCCTTCATCCATTCCCAACAACATCATCAGTAGCACTAATTAAAGGGAACACAGGTCTCAGGTCATGGTTGAACACATTTGATTCAACATGTATACATATGTCTAAATCATTGATATTCTCCCTGGTTGAGATGTGAGAATTTTCATTATTCTATTCATGACTTCTGTAATCAGCCATGCTAACAGTCAGCTGAATAGTCACTGAACAAAAAGGAATTTCATCAGTTACCATGATCACCAAGACAAGTCTAATTTAATAAAATATAGCCAGTATTGATAATTTGAAAAAAACCCATTACATTAATAAGAAATACAAATCAGTATTTCTATCAATTATTTAAAAAATCTTTTTTTCAAATATAAGAACAAAATGGTGATACCAAAAGGGAAGAGAGAATGGGGGGTCAGGTTGGGTTAAATGGGTCAATTATATGTTGAAGGGCGAAAACCAGACTTAAGGTGAAGAACAATATAATAGTATTTACAGATGCTGATTTATAATGTTGTACACTTAAAACCTAAATAATGTTATAAACCAATTTTAGTTCAATTAAAAAATTAGAAGAGATTAAAAACATAGAAGAGATGGCCTAGGAATTAGGCTTCAGATATGTACATGGAATGTACTGACAAAGCCAAGATGATTCATGCTTCTGAACAGATACCCACCCTTTCTGCTCTCTTGAAAGAAGGGCTGCAAAGGCTCAACCCAAACATTTATTTAAGAAAATTACTATTTTGTCTCTGTAAATCAGCACACTATTAGTCTGCACAAAAGACTATCTCCCCACTATCTTTATTTTTTCCTACTCCAGAAATTTCCAACTAGAACTCAGTGATAGGAATGAGAATTTGTTTCCATTTCATGTGTCTTTTTAAAATTTTAGAAATCAAACTTGTTTTAAAAATTATGCATTCATAGTAATCTGTGTCCAAATAAAGAGGTTTGGGAGGAAAAAATGAACATAAAGTGGAAAAGATGCTCAGTTTAAGGATATTGTTTGGAGGTAGACACCTTAACTACCCAAATATACCTTTATATTGTCCCCCCAAACCCACCTTCCTCAGAGTATGACAGTCTTATAAAGGGATTTCTGTTATAAAGAAAGCACTTCTTAGCCTTTCAGAATCCTAAAAAGAAGAAAATAAGAGTTTTGATGAACAAAGATTAGGCTTCTAAGAAACCTAGAACAAAGAATGAAATGTCCTTTCAAAAAGTGTTTTAAATGAAATAAGTTTTAGTCCAAGTCTGTAAGTCTTTTATTATAAATCTTTCTTTGACTCAAAAAGTAAACAAATGCAGCTACTAGATAAAGGTCTTATTTAGGAAAATTGTGGGCCAGTTAGAGTGAAGAAAATCCTGACACTTGAAAAAGGATTAAAAAAAAAAAAGATTGGGAAGTGATTGGAACTGCCAGGATATTATTGTATTTCATGGGAAAGGAAAATGTCTGGGCCAGGTTTTAACATAGCTGAGTTACTCCTACTCCTAAGCAGTTTGTAGATGCTAGATTGTAGGGATGTCCTATCAATTCATTGAGGCATCCCATTCCCCAAACCTCCATGTGTGGGACCTCTCTCCACTAGAGCGTGGCAGAGGCGGGCCCAGTGCAAACAAAGCCCCAGACCGTAGCAAGGCAACACTTCCTTGTCGATCTCCCCATACCTTCTCCACCCCGACCTTGCCTTCCAGCACCTCTCCTGCCTTCTTCCCCATATCTGCTCTCCGCCCGGGCCAGGTCTTCTGCTCACACGCGTCTGCCATTCCCTCCTGAAGCAGCCTCCAACCACACCGCTTGCTAACCCCAGTGTCGTGAGCTCTGTCACAGTTTGGTCCCTGTGATGGACCAAACCGGCCCCGGCTCCAGTTTGGGCCCTTCTGCTAGCGTGTCCAGGATGGAGTCACGCTCCCCAGCTCCTGTCATCTCGGGCTGCTCAAGTCCCTTCTTCACCAACCACACTTTTCCGGCCCCTTCCCACCCGCGCTGCCAGCCAACCTGGGCTCGGCCTTTTGGGATGACCGTCACGCCCCGACGCGGGGCTCCAGTGGCCCGGACTTCTGCTCAGCCGGGCTCTCCCCTGCCACCTGTCTCTCCACCACCTTCACCAGCGACTGCCCTACTTGACGCCGCCATCCCTGGCAGGCACACTGGGCACAATTCCCGCTGCTTATTGGCTGTTACCTAGGCAACGGGGAGCAACGCCACTCCCCATTGGTCCGGTCTGGGATCTGCGCCATCTTTGTGCGGGGCGGTGTGTTTCGAGAGGCTGAGGCCAAATACCCGAAAGAGGGGTGGGGCTGAACCCCTGGTCTCACCTTGGCTACCCAAATAGAACTCTAGTCTTGCGGGTCCATAGACCAGCCGAAAGGTCAATCACCACCTTATATGCTTCAGAAGCACCACCGATCATCAGCTCAAGTGGCTCCGATTCTGTTCCTTTCTCCACAACTATAAATAGTTCCGAGTTTAAGCACAGAAACCAAACCCGGCTTTTGAGGTGTAATTGTAAATCGTACAAAGTGATGATTGGACTAGGCCACTGTAGCTAATCAGTGTCAACCTTGCACCTGCACTGTCTTTTGAATCCACTTTGAATGCACTTTTGCATTCATTGCAGGGATTTGCATTGTCACAACTCAGATCCTTTGTATTTAAAATGCAGGGCTAAAATTAGGCACATCTTCTCAAATACCATGCATCTAGCAGTTTATCCATATATTTATCACTGAAGACTGTGAGTGCAATGTGATGCCAGGTTAGAAAAAGACATGCTCACTGTCCTCATGGACACTTAGTACCTAAATGAGAAGAAAAGACTCAGGCACATAGAAAAATCCAAGACTATATTTAATATTTAAAAGAAAGCAAGTGCATGAAGAGAGTAAGCAAATTACTTCTCTGAATTGGAATTTCCTTATCTGTAGCATAGGAAACACTACTGAGATTTAGTGCTGATGGCTTACTAGGGGATAGTTGTTTAATGATGAAGGTGAACATAATAAGATGCCTCCATATGTGCCACTTGGACGTATGGATTATGTTGAGCTGAAGGCAATTCAAGACATAGCAGACTCTAGAAAAATTTTTACCTCTCCCTCAACTACTGTAAAGAATTTTAAAAGGAGGCCTATGACAGAAAAAGAGTGATAATCAGAGACAACTTTTTTTGTCTAAAAGACCTGTCTGCATGGCAGGACAAACATCTCATTACCAAATATCTACTCTTCTTATTGTCCTATGAACTATCTTTCTCCCCTTTGAAGTGCCAGGCCCCTAGCCCCATTTCTTAGATCTGGATGCAAATAAACTTCAATTGTCCAACTTGCCCTTGAATTTCATGTCTTTGAGTTCCCACATGTATGTAATTAAATTTGTTTTCTCCTGTTAATCTGTCTCATATCAATTTAAATATTAACCCCAGTCCAAAAACTGAGAAAGGAAGAGGGAATTTTTCCCCACCCCTAGGAGATGATTATTCCTATTTTATAGATGAGAAACTGAGGCTTATGGAGTTAAGTAACTTGTTTAAAATAACTAATAAGTGTGGAGCCAGGGTTCAAATTTAAAGTTTCTGATTCCCAACCCCATCCTTCTAATCAGTAGATCCCACATTATAGAAGGTAGTGTTATTGGCAATACAAATTTTAACTGAAAGAGTATTTCACAGATTTAAGTATGTAAGTACTTCGGCTAACTGTATGTCCTCCTTCAGATGCCACCCACAGCCATTCCAGATTACTGCTTGGTGCCTGTGCCTGGAATTTGTTCCCCACATCACTTCCCTGCTTAAGGACTGTCCTCTAAAGCTCCCCGGTGGTCTTTCATATGCCTGCCTGGGGACTTCTCTGGCTTTCTAGATACTTGTTAATCTAACTTAACTTTGCTTCTCCTTAAATCAGATGCTATCTGTATTGTCTGTTCTCTACAGAGCTTAACTTTCCTCTTCCTTTTGTCCCTTGACTTCTGCTTGGTGTAACCTCTCACCATCTCCTCACCCTCTCCCCCCAATTACATTCTTCCTTTACGACTTAGCTGATAGCACATGCCTTACTTAGGGTCACTGGTGACTCTCCAGTCTACCCCCAAATCTGGGAACTCCGATTATGGAGTTTTCAACTCTCATTGTTAGATCTTTTTCTTCTACTGCCTCTGAAAGCTGTGTGTCTTAGGTTTGAGGATAGGAGCTCTATCTTCCTTCTCTTTTCCACTAACAAAAATCTGAGCAACCTATTGACTTTAGGCAATGGTAAACAAAAGTCATAGAACTTTTTAGTTTAATGGGACCGTATCTTTCTTCAATTGGGAATTAAGAATTGAACATTTGTTCAGGTACTGTGCAAACTACATAGGGACTGAGATTTTTTAGAAAAACCTCTTTATTACGGGATTTTTGTTTGCTTTATTACTGTCTTCTCCAGCACGTAGAACACAGTAGGCGCTCAAAAAAAATTTAATGAATGATCGCAGGAATGAATGAATGCCGTCACAAAGATTAAATCTCTCCAGTCTGAGAGTAAGCACTCAAACTACCGACTATTTAGGTAGGTTACTTTACTGAAACATTCAACCACCAGGCAGCAATGGGAAGCTAAGGGCGGGGCTGAGCTGGTTTGAGCAGAGGGCGTGTCTGATCCGGCTTTGGCTCCTGGAGCACGCGCAGTCTTCACAGAAGGTGACGGAAGAAAAACGCGGAGGGGGCGATTGCATAGGAACTGGTTCTGATTGGCTACTGTTCGCGCGCGAGGGGTCGTGCCTACTCGTCGCCAAGTAAACAGGGAAGGTAGAGGCGGGTCAAAGAGGCACCACAACGTGATTGGCCAGACGGAGGTGGGGGCGTTGTGGATTGGTTCCGGCAGCGAGCTCAGCTGTGCCGAGCGCGCCGGGTCCCGGAGCCGGCGGCCTGAGGGATGGACGAGACGAGCCCACTAGTGTCCCCCGAGCGGGCCCAACCTCCGGACTACACCTTCCCGTCTGGCTCGGGTGCTCACTTTCCGCAGGTGCCGGGGGGTGCAATCCGAGTGGCGTCGGCGGCCGGCCCGGTTCCTTCTCCGCCGGGCTCGCCAGGCCACGACCGGGAGCGGCAGCCACTGCTAGATCGGGCCCGGGGCGCGGCTGCCCAGAGCCAGACCCAAACCGTGGCGGCGCAGGCCCAAGCCCTGGCCGCCCAGGCCGCGGCGGCAGCGCACGCCGCGCAGGCCCACTGCGAGCGGAACGATTTTCCGGAGGACCCGGAGTTCGAGGTAGTGGTGCGGCAGGCCGAGGTGGCCATCGAGCGCGGCATCTTCCCCGAGCGCATCTACCAGGGCTCCAGTGGAAGCTACTTCGTCAAGGACTTTCAGGGGGTGAGAGCGAGCTGTTGGCTTTGGGGAGGGTGGGTCTGTCCGGGGGAGTTTAGAGCTCCATACATCCAGAGGGAGAAGGGGGGCTGTAAGGCTGCAAAAGAGGGCAACTTCACTGTGCGGCGCCACTTGGCAGGATTTGGGGATGTCACTGAGGACTAGAGGTGGGAAAGCTCTGCGGAATGAAGAAATAAATCAGAACCTACTTGATGGGGGAGGAGTGAGCGGAAAACGGAAAGAGGAAATTGACCAGATACAGGCCAGGCTCTCTGTAGTGTGATGGGGCAATCTCAGCCTCTGAGCAGACGGAGACGCTGGGAGATGCTGCTTTCTAGTAGGTTCCTTTTTCTTCTTCATTTCTGATTCTTCAGCTTTAAACTATTAAAACTGCTATTAGGTCATTTACCTACAGATTTGAGCTCTGGGCCTGTTCTTTCTTTTTGGACCGATCAGGTCAGTCTCTGTAAAGACCTCTCCCTTTGACTGAACTCTTTTTGTCACTGTGTTTTGAGGAGGATGAGTGACCCGTCAGGGACCCTGAGGATTCAGTTCCAGCCTTCTGTGTTGTGGGATGTGTCCCGCCACCGTCCCAGGTCTCTTATTGGCAGACATTGGTTATAAGAGTGGGTGGACTTACCAGTTTCATCTCTCTTGGTTATTGCTCACTTCTGGGAAATTATTCAAATCCTCTTTTATGGTTCCTGAGTTTGGAATGAGGTATTTTAGAAACGTGGTGCTGTCAGCTGCCTTTTACTTACATTTCTCTCTCACGAGTATTACTAATTTGCTTTCCAGCTAATGCAGAGTGTTTGCTGACCTTTATTTTGTCCCTTGTGTGTGTGTACAGGAGGATGGGGTGGAATAGGATGGGGCATGGAGTGATCTTTGTCCTCTTGAGAACTGCAAAACAGTCTAAGCATTTAGATCAAACCAGAGGTGTCACTGGAAGAGCAGTGGGTCAGAAATTTTTTTCTTCTGTGTCAGAGTTCTCAGATTGTACCAGGATGGTTTTTTAGGAAAAAGTGTTTTATATTTATTACACTTATGGGTGTTAAAGTTCCCCCCAATTTTCCCTGCATCTCTCTTATGTGAACTTTTTATTTATTTTTATTCACTTTTTTAGATTTTTATTTGTTTATGCATACAAGCTGGGGTACAGGCCAGAGGAGTGTGGAGGCGAGAGGGTTCACCAGAGACAGAGTGGGGAGCAGAACAGGCAGATGGAAGGAAATACACTGCTGAGGGGAGCAGCGGGCGGGGCAGGAGAGGTCTGCCGTGCCATGTGGGAATCTCCCTGGCTGGGCATCGAACTCGTGTGCCTCTGCCAACAGCTCCACAGCGCAGGGCTTTAACCGCTGCACCACCGGGGAGGCCCTTATGTGAACTTTTTAAATGGATGGCATATTGTTTTGCTTTTTTTTTTAAAGATTTATTTATTTATACATACAAGCTGGGGTACAGGCCAGAGGTGTGGGGCAGTGAGAGGGTTCACCAGAGACAGAATGGGGGACAGAACAGGCAGATCAGAAATACACTGCTGAGGGGAGCAGTGGGCGAGGCAGGAGAGGTCTGCCGCGCCATGTGGGATTCTCCGTAGAACGCGCATCGCTACTGCGGACAGCTCCACAGCGCAGCGCTTAACTGCTGCGCCACCAGGGAGGCCCCTGGATGGCATATTGTTTTGATGGGAATGCTGAGTGATCAGGATGGGCTGTGACTTGTAGCTCTTAGTTAGATTCAGTCTCCAGATGTCATCGCTGGATTATGAAGAATCAGAGAGTAATTCTGTCATCAATTCAGTTAATATAAACTGAGTTGGGGAAAACTTTGAGAATAATACATCTTCCTAAGTTCTTCAAATACAGAAGCAGTAAGTTAAACTGAAAGCTCAAAGGAGAGCCATTAACTTCTAGAAGTAAAGAAGGGTAGGTATCCCAAGGTCTAGTTGTTAGCAACATGCTTTCATTTTTTTTTTTTTTAATGAACCAGAATGAGATCTGATGTGTGAGAGTTTTTACTTTTATTTTGGTTTTTTTTTAAGCTTGTTGGATGTTGGAAGAAGGGACTGAGATTGACTTTGAGAGGTACAGCAGTAGGAGGAAGGCTTTTGTTTTTCTTTCATGACACTGTTATGGCTCTGCTGGAAGTATGTCAAGTCAGCTGAGCAGTGATCTGGTGCTCTGACAGGTGGGAGTAATAGGATCTCTCAGTTGTACCTGGCAGGTAAAGTACTACCACCTCAGTGCATAAGACAGAATGACAGCCTGTGGGTATATTTCTTGGTGATTTGCAGGATCCCAGTCTCTAAAATTTCCTGGCCACTGTCCTTTCTTAGAGGGGAAGTCAAAACACATATGCTCTGACAAAATTCATTAATCATCTTGCTTCCACCGAAGAAACATGATTTAGAGTAGAAGACCACTTCCTGAATGCTGTGGTGGGCTATACTGGCCTGAAGACTCCCTGTAGGTGATCTTGTAATATTTGGCCCTGCTCCAAATGTGTTTATCTTATTTAACAATTGCTTAGCTAGCACTCACTATATGCCAGCTACTATTTTAAGTGCTTTACAAATAATAACTCGACCTCCATAACATCTTTGAAGATAGGTAATATTATTATCCCTACATGTGATAATACTCAGGCACTCTCTCTAAATAATTCTCCCAGCCTCTAGTAGCTAGTAAGTGGGAAGCAAGATTCAGACCCAGACATACTAACTCCTGAGTTCATGCTCGTAACCAATTTGCTCTCCTCCCTCTGGATTAGTCACTTGAATTTCCGATTTCTCTTTTCAGCTACCATATAGACTTGACTATGTATGGCAGAAAATTGAACATTTTCAATAATAATGACTTGAATAAAAATAATGAGTCAATAACACTTATAAAAGAAGTCTGCTGCTCAGGGCTGGTGTGGGATTTCACTTTATTGGGGGGGCAGACATCTTCCATCCAGCTGATTAACTGTCCTTAGCATGTAGTTTCTGCTTTGGGATCTGAGGTGGTTACTCAAGGAGCAGACATCTTGTATACTCTTCAGTCAAGTTTTAAGAAAGAAAGGGGACACAAGCCCCCTCTTCCTTTAATACATTTCCAAAAAGTTGTGCCAGATTCTTCTTAATTTCATTGTTTAGAACTTAGCTGCAATAGTGACTGGGAACTGGTTTTTATCTTGCCCAGCTAAAACTCAGGGGACTTGTTTCCAAAGAAGAGGGAACACTGTTTGAGGGAACCAGCAGTTCTTAAAACAACTGCTTTTGCAGATAGACAGTCCAAAAGGTTCTTGAAAATATTAGCCCTGGTTCTACTTCCCCGTTAGGATGGTTTCTCCCTCAGGGCAAACAAATGGGGACCAGAAACAGTAAGATGGAAAATGCTAGATCAGAAATCTTGGTAGAGAATACTCATATTACCCTCCTCACATCCTTGTGCTTCAGGTCTCATGCCCAGTCACCTAAAAAAGTGTTTTTGAGCATTTTCTCTTTTATGAGGGGGTAGTACTACTAGACGGTCATATTGCCAAGAATCATAGAGTAGCATGTGATTCACTAGTTTATTAAGAGGATTAAAATGAGATCTCATACATGAAAACCCTGGCATAGTTCCTAGTGCTTAGCAGGAGATCAGCATGTTTTCTTTTTTTTTGAAGTTAGATGCTTACTGACCTCAGGATTAGACTTTCTTGGTTACATGGCATTGAATAAGGTAAGAGTTGTATAATTTGGGGAAGGTGTTTTCATGACCATTGAGGATAGTAATTCATTAGCTAGTGCGAAATGGTATTTACTCCAGAATTTTATAGTCACGCTCACATTTTCTAGGAAGTTGTCCTTCATCAATAATTACCAGCCATTTAAAAACTATGCGTTTTTCATGAACATAGTGTGGTATTTTTTCCCATTTTTCAAATGTAAAATTATAATACTGAATGTGCTTCTTCTAACTACCTGTGCCCTCCAAGAAATTCTGATGTCCTTGTACTTGGTTGAGAATCACACTGATCACCATCACCAAATAAAGAATCTCAGAGTAATTTTTTAAAACTAAAATGTTAAGAGGCAGTCATTTTTGCATATCATATATAATTGTAGTTCCTGAGATTAAAAGTGTCATCTACTACAGACTTCCAAGATGACCAAGAAAAGAAGGAATAATGGTCGTGCCAGAAAGGGCCGCGGCCACATGCAGCCTATTCGCTGCATCAACTGTGCCTGATGCGTGCCCAAGGACAAGGCCATTTGTCATTCGAAACATAGTGGAGGCTGCAGCCATCAGGGACATATCGGAAGCAAGCGTGTTCGATGCCTATGTGCTCTCCAAGCTGTATGTGAAACTATATTATTGTGTGAGCTGTGCCATACACAGCAAGGTGGTCAGGAATCATCTCCTGAAGCCCAGAAGGATTTAGTCCACGCCGATTTAGACCTGTGGGTGTTGCCTCACGACCTCCTCCAAAGCCCATGTAAAGAAGCTAAGTCCTTAAAGACTGAAGAACAGGTCTGGGGAGAAATAAAATGGAAATTATACTTAAAAAAAACAAGCGCCATCTACTATCTGTTATAGGGAGCCAAGCAGGCCATAGTTTTAAGGCTTAGGCAGTTTGGGTCAGTGGCATTGAATGGGAAAATAATTATGGGCTACATCTTTTTTATAGCAATCTATTTGGATTCTGTCTTCTTTCAGGGTCTCATATATTTGAAGTAGATCATCCCTCTCTTTTGTAAAGTTACACATAAATAAGACTTTCTTCCAACCTTTGAAACAGAATGCATCAGTTTTCAGAAGTGGTTCAGGGACCTGAAGCAGTCCCTTTCTGGAGTCCACAGATCAAAATTATTTTCATATTAATTTAAAGACTTTGTTTTCCTTTTTTCATCCTTTTCCTTATGAATTTTTTTTGGGAGATTTCCAGAGGCTGAAGGATGTCTGATATCAAAACTGGTTCAATACAATGGAAGTTAAACACTAGGGAGATTTGTAGAAGTATAAAACAATGCCATTCTTCTCACTAAAAATTGTTTTTAAGAAATTACTTTTCATAACAGTTTATCACTTAGGTTAACATGTAATGGGTTTATTTTTTATTATTAAGTGAATTAATGGTTATAGCATTTCATTTTTAATTTCTGATACAGTAAATATAGATTTTGCCCAAAGAAACAAAAGTGTTTGGGCTCCTTAATAATTTTTAAAAGTTTAAAGATATGTTGAGAACCAAAAGCTTGAGAACTGTCCACTTCATACGTAACCAAACTTCAAAAACAACAACTTGTTTTATTAAGTTATTTCTGTGTATTTCACTGTGCAACATGAATAATGTGCTTTACTGTCCTAGATTTTTGCATGGCATAATACTTCCTTGGGGCTGCTGGATAGATACCTGAAATCCTTTGGTTCCAGGTTCCAGTGAATGACCTCTTACTTCCTCATGCAATTCTGTTTTTATCTCCAGCTGCTTGCTGCTTCTTTAAAGATTTATTATTTTTTTATTTATACATACAAGTTGGGGTACAGGCCAGAGGCGTGGGGCGGCGAGAGGGTTCACCAGAGACAGAGCGGGGAGCAGAACAGGCAGATCAGAAATACACTGCTGAGGAGAGCAGCGGGCAAGGCAGGAGAGGTCTGCCGCGCCATGTGGGATTCTCCCCGGCCGGGCGTCGAACTCGCGTCACCGCTGCCAACAGCTCCACAGTGCAGCGCTTAACCGTGGTGCCACTGGGGAGGCCCGCTTGCTGCTTCTTAAACTTCCTGCACCTTACCCTCTTCACTAAAAGATAATTAGTAAGTGAATGTTAAGGAAAAGTATTTTGAAAATATTGGCATTAAACTGAAGCTTTCTTCTAAATGCAATGACGGGATTGAACATACATTAAAGAAGAGAGAGGATGGTAGGAAAAAATAGGCAGTAGTTATTTTCTTTCTCAACCAAAGTGGTTGGTGTCTTTCTAATTTGAATGGATGTAAGTTTGATTCTCTGACTAAGAGTGGTCCTCAGTATTCAGGAACACGATTGGTTATATAAAATGAACATTAGCTTTGGAAATTAGGCCAGAAATTTACTTACATATCTAACTAGGAACCCCTCAGAGCACTTACACAAACTCAGTACTGAGCAAGTGTTAATAGAACCAAATTGGACTGAGGCCTACACTCAGTCCTGAAAAGCTCTTGTCTCCCTTTTGTCTGAATGTCCTTCTGTTCCTCCATCCTTCTCACCATACTATTCTTCCATTTGTCCAGTCCAGGCACTATTATTTATGAAACCCTTGTAATACTGAGATGCTTTTAAGAGTTGGTGAAATGCTTTCTGCTTATCCTTATTGTGAGAGGAAATTGAAAGTCTGAGAGTTCAGTCTATAAATGATGCTTGGCTGCTTCTCGGCCTACAATTTTCCTGATATTTTTCAGTCCCTGCTGATAATAGGGACATCTTAGTGTCCCTTTCTTTGGGGACCAGCTTGCTGAACTTCATATTGTACCTCAGTTGCACTGTTGGGTTCTAGAATGTATGTCAAGTTGTCCTGTGGTTTCACTGCCCAGGTTCCAGAGTTTTGTGGACTCCTCAGTGGTTCTCTGAGTGGCCAGCCCCTGGCTACTGCTGCTATCTGGTTCAGAGCTGACACAGAAAAGAGACAGAGTGGAAGGTTGCTACTTAGGTGTCTTACCAGCCCCTGTGGATAAAAATGTAATTCTGAAGACTTTTGATACGAATATATGCATTTAACTGTTTCTTTGGGTGAGTAAGTGTGCTCGTGTTTAAGAAAAAATTAATTCTTGGGCCTCCCTGGTGGTACAACAGGTTAAGCGCAGCGCTGTGGAGATGTCTGTGGCTGCAGCACAAGTTCAATTCCCGGCCAGGGAGATTTCCACATAGTGCAGCAGACCTCTCCTGCCTCAGCCCCTGCTCCCTTCAGCAGTGTATTTCTGTTGATCTGCCTGTTCTCCTCTCCACTCTGTCTCCGGTGAATCCTCTCACTGCCCCACACTTCTGGCCTGCACCCCAGCTTGTATGCAAAAATAAATCTTAAAGAATATATTAATTTTGGGGGAGGGAGGAGTAGCATTCTATATTTTACTTACCCTCTCAAGTCCTTGCAAGGCTTCTTGAAGGAATTGACCCCAAATTGACCAGTAATTGTTGGAGACATGTACCTAGCCAATTCCTAACGAGTACTTAATACAGACAGATGGATGAGTGTTTTATGCTGAGACCTGCCATTCAGGAAATGACACCCATGGGAAAATGTCTTATGACCCAGACTAGCTTAAGTTGGCTGTGGGGTGAAGGGAGAGGAGGGAGAGTCATATGACATGAAGATGAATCACTTGAATATATACTATACTTTCTTTGAAATTACCAGTTTGGGGACATTGGGGAATGAGGGCCTGCTGGTCTGGGGCAGAGACCTTCAGGAGGGAGGGCCGAGGTCCTGAGCTTTTCTCTTCTGTAGCTTTCTTACTTTGCCAGCCCTAAACTTTTTATTTTAAGATTTTATTAATACTCAGGAGGTGGGATAGTAAAACTGATAAAGGAAATCAACCATTAATGAAAGAATTTTCTTACCCTCATTTCTTCATGCCTAATTTGCCTCTCAATTATTTTTTGAGACTTTACTTAATTAATGTGTGTTTGTGCATACTTTGGAAGTTGGGTTTTGATGGTGTTCAATTTCTGTCGTACCATATACAGCAGACTTGGAGCCTACTTTGGCTATAGCCCTTTCTAAATAGTGGCTTCCTTCCTTGCACACGTGAGCTGGTGTCTTCCCTTACACTCTGGGGAGAGGGCTGTGTCTGACTGTAAGTTGGGGTTGTCTGCCTTTGCCCTCTTTCTTTTTGTACATGTATGTTTTAAAAGACCATATTTTTTGTTACTACCTGTAGGAGTGGCCTGCGTGGGGTGGTGGGCATGCTGGGTTCAGGGTGTGAGGAGAGGATGACGATTGGGAGGCTGGAAGGAAAGGGATAGTGGCTGGGGGCCAGGCCTAAGGGCTCCTGAGATTTACTCCTGGCAGCAGGTAGGCTTCCTAAAGGAGTCATGGTACCTTGGCCCTCTCATTTCTTTCTAGATTACTGCTGATTTGGTCTGTGAGCTAGTTTAAGCAACTTGCCCTTCATGTCCTCTTTTTTTTTTTTTTATTTTGTAGAAGATTATTGCTGTCTTCAAACCCAAGAATGAAGAGCCTTATGGACAACTGAATCCTAAATGGACCAAGTGGCTGCAGAAGCTGTGCTGTCCCTGCTGCTTTGGCCGGGACTGCCTTGTTCTCAACCAGGGCTATCTTTCAGAGGCGGGGGCCAGCCTGGTCGATCAAAAACTGGAACTCAACATTGTGCCCCGTACAAAGGTCAGTGACCTGTCTCCAGGGAACCTGACAGCCTGACAGGCTTTTCCTGGAGTCAAAGCCCTGCTGCATGTCCGTGGGGCTGCTAAGTGCAGTGAGGGCTGTTTATGCCCTGAGTCTAGACTTCTCAGCCTTTTGGGAGAGCGTAGTAGGTTTAGGCTCATGATTCGGTCTGATGATCCTGAGTGATCCTGAGAAGGAAACACGTGACATTTTTGCATACAATTTTTGGAAGTTCTCTGACCATCTGTGCATATTTGTGGGCTCCCTGGATATTTGGGTCCCAGATAACCTCAAGCTGGTTAGGGACCTAACTACTTTTGTGGTTCACCCTCTGAGATTTCTGAGCCATTTAAATCCTTTCTAGAATGGGCTAGCTGATAGTCAGCTGAGTACTTATGCATGGTCTGGCAAGAAGAACTCTAGTGGACTGGCATTAGAACAAAGGTTTGACCTAAACCTCTGTAGTGAACTGACATGGATTTCTCCTCAGCCATCCTTATGCTATGCATTCTGGTACTTGTCTTAACTGTCTGGACCTTAGTCCTCTCTGAGAGTCTGATGAAAACTATAGATCTTGGGCCTCCCTGCTGGCACAGAGGTTAAAGTCTCAGCACTATCAAACTGTCCACCCACATGGTACAGCATACCTCTCCTGTCTCTCCCACTGCTCCCCTCAGCAGTATATCTCAGTAGATATGCCTGTTCAATGCTCTATCTCTTGTGAGTCCACCTCCTCACGTGGGCCCCTGTACCTTTGGCCTACACCCCAGTTCTTATATGCATAAATAAATCAAAATAAATCTTAAAAAATGATAGATCTTGCTCCCAGAAAAAACACATCCATTAGCAGTTATTATTTTATTATATGATTATATAAATAATTTTTAGGGGCATGACTCATAGACAAGTTGAAGTCCATCCATTCACTCCCTAGGGACCATGCCTCTAGATTAAAAACCCCTGCTTGAGGTTTTCTTTGAAGGTTTAAATAGCACATTCTGTGGGCAAAGAGATTGATCAGCAGGTAGGAACTTCCGTTCGAACTTTTTTTCTTTTTCTGTTTTACCAGGATATACTAGGAGAAAATGTGACTGTTGTGAATGTTTAACTGTGTCTGCGCCTTTTCCATCAAACTCCAAACAATAAGCAAGCTAGTTTGTAAGTTTATAGAAGTCTGGACCATTTCTTGAAATTTCCTTCTCTCATCCTAGCAAAGCACTATACTTACAGTAAGCTTTCAGTAAGTACCGGCTGAATCAGTAAATGAATATCAAACCATGAGAAACAATACTCTCAGAGAGCCTAAACGTCAGGTCTGTGGAGAGAATATTTGAATGTAGTTTCAGTCTTGTGGCTCCCGTTTGCCATCTCTTTCACTGCCTAATCTTGTGCGACTCATTCTTTCCTTTGTGCCTTAGTTCTCTCTATATACATCTAGTCAGATAACACACTTTGACCATCTTGTTTGATAATTAATGTTCTCGAGATCTGCCTAACCTGAAATCCTCCTACAAGGCCCCTCCTAGACTGTAGAAACACTTTTAAATATCCCTTGCTCATCACTGTAATTTCCTTTCTTTACTAGGTAAGTAGCTGACTGCCCCAGGCCTGTGCCTGCCTGTTCTGCCTGTGCTTCTGGAATGCAGTGCCTAAGAATTAGAGAGCTTGAGTCAGTTTTAGCTCTGCAGCTTTTTATTGGGTGATCCTCGGGCAAGTCACTTAACACCCCCTCCTCTGTTCTTCACCTTTCAGTTTCCTCTCTGAAAAATAGGGATATAGATAGTCCCTACTTTATCGGGTGGCTCTTACGATTATGTAATATATCCCATGTAAACACATAGCCCAGTGCATGGCACAATGTAAATACTCCGTACGTGTTAGCCTGGGGTATTTTTTTTTAAGATTTATTTTGATTTATTTATACATATAAGAACTGGGGTGTAGGCCAGAGGTGTGTGGGGGGGTGGTTTGTGTGTGAGAGGATTCACCAGAGTCAGAGTGGGGTGCTGAACAGGCAGATGTACTGAAATACACTGCTGAGGGGAGCAGTGGGCGAGACAGGAGAGGTCTGCTGCACCATGTGGGTCAGCTCCCTGGCTGGGGATTGAACTCATGTTACAGTGGCTGGCGATAGCTTTATAGTGCTGAGACTTAACCCCTGTGCCACCAGGAAGGCCCCAGCCTGGGATATTTTTATGACTAATCAGTAATATTACTATCCCCACCCCAGTCCTTTTCTTCCCTATCCCTTGTCTTCCTCTTTTGCTGTTAGAGAGTCTTAATGAGGCCTGAGAATCTTTTGCATCAAAAGTCAGCAACAGCTAAAACACTTGTTACATGAGACTGAGGTGAGCGAGAACTTTGTAGGCTTCGAATATGGCTGTTGGAGAATAGTAAGAGGAAGTCTCTTCCCTCTGGGCCTCCCCACCTGTGTGACAGGATTCTCTCCAGTTGATCAGAGAATCTGTCACTCTGGGAACTGGGCTCATGTTGTATGGCACTTCAACTAGTAGGGCTCTAATTCTCACTGGATAGCTGTTTCTGCTCTGTATTTTTGTGAGGTTTCAGATTTTGATAGCTTCATTAGTCATAGAAAAAGTGGTTTCAAGGCATGATCGAAAATAAATCTGATGGAGGCTGGGGGGAAAGTATTATTTATAGCTTGAGAACACTGGGGTTTTCACCATGGAAATTCTCAAGATGATCTTAGGAGAATCTTTTTTCCCACTTAATTCTTGTGCCTGTGTTTCCTGATTTTTAAGGCAGGGAGTGCCAACCTACAGCACGTTACACATCCATTTTAGGTACTCTGCTCACACTAGATGGACCGATGGATGAATGGATGGATTGATGGATGGATAGGAGGGAGGGAATTATTTTGCCCCAATCTTTCTCTCTAAGTTCTTTTGAGTATTTTGATTTGTAGTTTTTCATTAGTTATTTGTAATAAACTTTGCAAGGCTTAGGAAAAGAATTTTCTTAAAATTTTAGATCTTAGGTATTTCTCTGCTGAAGCCAACTTGTTGCTACCTCTGAAAGAAACTCTGAATGTAACTTATTCATTCATTCACTTAGTAAATATTTAGTGATTGTGTGCCAGGCACTGTGTTAGGTACTAAGGATTCTAATGTGAATAAGATGTTCTCTTACTCCCCAAATTTTGTTAGTCTTAAGAGAGAAATTAGATATATGAATGGATACTCACAATGTGTTAAATGTAATAATAGAATTACATATGAGTATGATTATACTGATGTCATCACAATTTGACAATCAAATATAATACTGATGGCCCATTAAAAAATTTTTTTTTAAATAGGCCATGCATACATCTAATGCAAATATCAGAAGGCACCATCAAAGAAACAGGGAAGAGTAATTTAGCCGCTCTTTCACCTCTGATTTTTACCACTCAGTTTTTTTTTCCTTTGATGCAGCTGCCATTACTAGTTTCTTGTATAATATTACAGATACAATCTGCATAACTAAGTATATGTATAGCAATCCACTAAAAATTAAAACCAATTTAAATTTTTTTCAGTGTGAATAATTGCATGTAGTACAAAATCCAAAAGAAAATGAGAGTATAGAGTATGTTGCAATTTTTGGTTTTTTTTTCTGAAGAGAAAGCGGGTGCTGGTTGGGCCATCTTCTAACTCAGGGGGTTGTAGTGTTGGTCAGGCTAGTTCATGCTAGCTGCTGTTCACAGCCCCTGTGGTTTAGTACAGGCAGAATTAATTTCTTGCTTACATTTTAGACTCAGACCAGTTAGGCAGCTCTCCTTCAGTCCATGTAGTGACAAGGTGTCTAGGATCTTTCCATGATGTGATTTTGCCATTTCAGAGCCCTTCATTTTCAGCTACACAGATTGGGGAATGTGAACTAAGAATTATGGGCGATTCTAGGGGTCAAGCCTGGAAGTAATGAACATATATCACTTTGTCAAATTCCTCTTGCCCAAAGTAGTATATACTCTATCTTAGCTTCAATCAAAGCTGAGAAATGTATTCTCCCCACGTGCCCTGGAAGAGGGACAGTATTGGTGAGCATCTGGCTATTCTCTGCCATAGTGGTATAGTATAGTTCCATGAACTTGACGCTAACCTAGGTATTGTTTCTTTTTTCACTGTAGGTAGTATACCTGGCCAGTGAGACCTTCAACTACAGTGCCATTGACCGAGTGAAGTCCAGAGGCAAGCGGCTTGCATTAGAAAAAGTGCCAAAAGTTGGGCAGCGGTTTAACCGCATCGGGCTGCCACCAAAGGTATAGACTGCACTTATAAAGATGATTTATGGTGGTATAACCATCTAAGTGGTGAAGCAGGGTGCCTGCAGACCTGCAAATAGACAACATCAATAGCTTGCCTAGAAGCTCCTGTCCTTCTCATTTCTGTCAAGGTTCTACAGTTTGGAGGATAATTCTCCAGAGTAGACACTTTAACTTTATCACTTTATTCCTCTGGGCTATTTAAATGGGCCTCTTGGATTTTGTTGGACTGTCATTGTCACAACCTTTCTCTTTTATACTTACAAGGAAATGAAGTAAAGACCTTGACAACTTTCTCCTTTAATGATACATTCTATAGCCCCTTAGTGGATATATGACTTACTCCTGGGGTCTTTGGACTTAGGCTGTAGGGAAATACCTTTCTTCCTCCTTCTTGGTTGCAGGTTGGTTCATTTCAGATCTTTGTTGAAGGCTACAAAGATGCAGACTACTGGCTACGGCGTTTTGAAGCAGAGCCTCTCCCTGAGAACACTAACCGGCAACTATTGCTGCAGTTTGAGCGCTTGGTGGTGCTGGATTACATCATCCGCAACACTGGTGAGCCGCTATGTGGCCCGTTCTCACCCCCACCCCACCCCCAGTGCCAGACTGTGGTGAGGCACTTAACAATGGAGGCCTGATGGCTTGCAGGCCTTGGTAGCAAAGTGCCTTATCAGGATGAGTTTGTTTTTTTCTAAGCCAGAAGTGTTAGGCACATTCAGGGAGAGTCTCAGAAAGTACTTTTCCAAGACAGGTTATGTCCAGGCATATAACATGCAGTTATCAGAAGTAGTGAGGCCTGGAGCCAGTATTTACATTTCAACCATAGCCTCTCCTGGTCCCTGGCAAAAGCCACTTGGCGCTTCCAAAGTAACATAAAAAGTACTCTAATCCTTGATTTCTAGTCATTGTTATAGCAGCAAGACCTATCATAGGACAGTTTTGTCTTTTAAGTATCTTATATAAGTGGACTCATATAGTATTTGTCATTCTGTGACTGGCTATTTCACTCAGTATAATGAACTCATTTGATTCATGTTGTAGCATATGTCAGCATACCTTTCCTTTTTAATGCTAAAAAAAACCACATTCCATGTTTCTACTACATTTTGCTTACTCTTCTGTTGATGGACATTTGAGTTGCTTATACTTTTCAGTTATTAATAATGCTGCTATGAACATGGGTGCACAGATATGTCTTTGAGATGCTGCTTTCAGTTATTTTGAGTATTTTGAGTATGCAGCTTTTCAAGTATTCCAAAAGTGGAATTGCTGGACCGTATGATAATTCTATGTTTAATTTTTTGAGAAACCACCGTACTTTTTTCCCACAGGGTTGCACTGTTATCCATTATTATTAACAATGCACAGGAATTCCAGTTTCTCCCCATCCTTGCCACCATTTATTTTCTGGGTTTTTTTTGACAACTGATAAGTGTGAGGTGGTATCTCATAGTTCTGGTTTGGATTTCCCTATTGATTAGTGATTAGAACATATTTTTGTGTGCTTTTAACCATATGTCTTCTTTGGACAAATGTCATTTGCCCGTCTTCAAATCAGATTGTATGTTTGATTGTAGAAATTCTTTATATATTGTAGATACTAATCCATTATCAGATAGGTGATTTGTAAATATTTCTTCCCAAATGTGGTTTGCTTTTTTATTCTTTTGTTGCAGTTAATTTTAAAATTTTCAAGAAGGTTCACTTTGTCTGTTTTCTCTTGTCCGTGCCTTTAAGAGTCATATGTAAGAAATCATTGCCAAATTCAATGTCACAAAACTTTTGCCCATTGTTTTCTTGTAAAAATTTCATGATTTTTGTCCTTAGACTTAGGTTATGAGTCCATTTTGAGTTAACTTTTAGACATGATGCTGGCTATGGGACCAACTTTATTCTTCTGTATGTGGCTATTCAGTTTTCCCAGCCCTCATCTGTTGAAAAGACTGGCTTTTCCCCATTAAATGGTCTTGCACCTTGTCAGAAATCATTTAGTGCATATATACAAAGGTTTATTTCAAGACTCTCTTTTCTATTCTGTGGGTCTGTAAATCTGTTGTTTTTTTTTTTTGCCAGGACTATGCTGTTTTGATTATTTGAGCTTGTTAGTAAGAATAGTTTTGTAGTTAGTTTCAAAGTTTTGGAGGAAGTGTGAGTCTTACAGGTTGGCTCTTTTTCTGTATTTTTTTACTGTTTGGAGTCCCTTGACATTTTACATGAATTTAGGGTGAGTTTTTTCTATTTTTGCCAAAAAAAAAAATCATTGAAATTTTGGTAGGAATTGCATTAAATCTGTAGATTGCGTTGAGTAGTATTGACATGTTAACAATATTAACTCTTTCTATGAACATGTCTTCCCATTTATTATGTCTTCTTTAATTTTTTTGCACAGTCTTATAGCTTTCATTGCAAACTCTTTCACGTCCTTGGTTAAATTAATTCCTAAATATTCTTTTTACTGCTACTGAAAATGGAATTGTTTTCTTAAATTCCTTTGGCTGTTCAATGTTAGTGAATAAAAATGCAACTGATTTTTGTGTGTTGACTTCTTATCCTTGCACTTAGCTGAGTTTTTTAGTTCTAATAGTTTTTTTTGTGTGACTCTGTAGGGTTTTCTTTTTCTTCTTCGGGGGCAGGTTTCTACATTCTGCAAACAGATGATTTTACTTCTTTCTAATTTAGCTCCCTTTTATAATTTTTTTCTTGCATAATTGCTCTAGTTTTCTAGTGCTGTTAAATAGAAGTGGTGAACGTGGGTTTTGAGGCCTAGATCTTAGAGGAAAAATGTTTATTTAGTCTTTCACAATTGAATTTGTTTACTATGGGTTTTGATTTTTATTGTGGTGAGGTTGTTTCTAGTTTATTTGGTGTTTTTATGAAAATGAATATTGAATTTCATAAGATGTTTTTTCTGTATGAGGTGATGTGTTTTTTCCTTCATTCTGTTATTGGGTTGTGTTACATTGATCAGATGGTCCAAGTGTTACATTGCACAGATGCACTTAGTAAAATAGCTAGTTCACCATTACTGAAAGTGAAAGCCAGTTTTTCTAACTTTACATTTCTGTTGACAGATCGAGGCAATGACAACTGGCTGATTAAATACGACTGTCCCATGGATAGTTCTAACTCTCGGGTAAGAGGTTGATCTATATCTTGAAGATGATTAGGTAGAGTATATGCATAATAAGGAAATACACATCATAGAGATTTAGGTCATATAAGTTCAGAAAAATCAGCATAGCACTGTGTTAAAAATGATAGGTTAATATTTGGTAGAGGTCTTCTCAATCTTTTTATTTGAGGTCTTCTCAGTCTTTTTATTTGAAGAATATCCTACTAAAGGATTTTAACAGGAATAAGTTGAAGAAAAGTTCAAGTAAGTTTGGGAGATATTACATACCTTATGCCTTTTTTTGAGATTCATAGTACACAGCATGGTAAATACATGGAGAGTAGTGTATTAAATGAATCTCTTTTTGTTTGGCCCAGTGATTTCTAAAATTTTTTGACCAGGGAACACTTTTCTAACAGCAGATCACAGTACCATAGAACATCAGTTTAGAAAGAACTGCTTCCTGCAACTTTCTTTATTCACTCATTGCTCTCATACTTAGCACTTCTTTTTCCCTGCTCATTCTGCACATTTTTTAAAAATCACAGGAAGCTGTGCTACCCTGGTGGTGTAGGGATTAAGTCTCAGTGCTATCAAGCTATCTGTAGCCACTGCTGCTTGAGTTCGATCCCCGGCCAGTGAGCTTCCCACATGGTGCAGCAGACCGCCTGTTTTGCCCACTGCTCCCCTCAGCAGTATGTTTCAGTGATCCGCTTGTTTTACTCCTCACTCTGTCTCTCACCCACCTCTCTCTCACCCACCTCCACACACCTCCCCCCCATCACTGGCTTACACTCTAGTTCTTATATGTGTAAATAAATAAAAATAATAAATAAAATAAATATTTTTTTAAAAATAGCAGGAAGTCTACCTGGAGAAGGAGAATGAGGTTTGTTTTTATTCCTCGTTGTGTTTTTTTTTCTTCTAGTTGTATGGCAATATAATTGATATATAACACCGTGCAAACTTAAGTTGTACAGTGTGATGATTTGATATACTGTTATAAAATGTTTACTACATTAAGGTTAGTTAACACATTTTCATAGTGTTTTTAATTTTTTAACATCCTTTTCTAATAGTGGTTCTCAAATTTTATACATTAGAATCACCTGAAGTGCTTATTAAAAGTAATAAGGGGGGCCTCCCCGGTGGCGCAGTGGTTGAGTGCTGTGCTGTGGAGCTGTCGGCAGCGGCAATGCGAGTTCGACGCCCGGCCGGGGAGAATCCCATATGGTGGGGCAGACCTCTCCTGCCTTACCCGCTGCTCCCCTCAGCAGTGTACTTCTGATCTGCCTGTTCTGCTCCCCACTCTGTCTCTGGTGAACCCTCTCGCCGCCCCACGCCTATGGCCTGTACCCCAGCTTGTATGTAAAAAAAAAAAAAAAAGTAATACAGGGGCCTCCCTAGTGACGCAAGGGGTTAAGTCTCAGCCTATGAAGCTTTCCTTAGCCACTGAAGCACAAGGTTGATCCCCAGCCAGGGAGATTCCCACATGGCGCAGCAGACCTCTCCTGTCTCGCCCGCTGCTCCCCTTGGTAGTGTACTTCAGTAGATCTGCCTGTTCTGCTCTCCACTCTGTCTCTGGTGAATCCTCTCACCCCCCCGCCCCACACCTCTGGCCTGCACCCCAGCTCTTGTATGCATAAATAAATAAATCTTTAAAAGAAATTAAAAAAAATAAAAGTAGTACAGATTCTTCAACCTTTCTCCCATTAGATTGGGTAAAACTCAGGCATCCCAGGGGATTCTGGTGCAGGTGTCCTGGACCCACAAGCCTTGTTCCTGTGATGGCACCAGTGAGCCTGAAGTGTGGAGCCAAAGAGACAGTCATGAGAATGTCTGATGTGGCCTCACAGGACGACTTCCCCACTCTGTTTGCACTCAGCTCTGCCCTTTTCCTTTTTCTGCATCACTCCTGCAGGGGAGTAGGCTCCTTGGTGCAAGAGCAGCCAACTGTTATCTTCCATGGTGCTCTTATCTCATTGGAATTTGTGGTCACCATTAGTGAAGTGGCATCTGACTCAAGGGTCACACAAAAGAACCTTGACCAACTGATAATGATTTTCCTTTCTTCTTTTCATATTCTGAGGATTCTCACTGCCTTTCCCTAAGAGGAATGACTTAGAGTTATTTTTGTGATTGTCATTTTTCTTCTTAGGACTGTGGCAGCTCTTAGGGAAGTGTACCTTTTCTAAGATAGCTTCAAGAGACTCTGAGAACTCTGAACAGGACAAGTTAAAGGTGCCATGAATATATAATATTCACATTACAATATGGAAACTAGTTCAGAGAATGAATAGTTGAATAAACATGGAGGTTGAGATGGGATGCTTTGCAACTACTTTAAAGGGCCTGAGGCAGGTGGGACCCTAAGTATTTAGCCTTTCCTTGCTCTTCAGGATGCAGACTGGGTGGTGGTGAAGGAGCCTGTTATCAAAGTTGCTGCCATAGACAATGGGCTGGCTTTCCCCCTGAAGCATCCTGACTCGTGGAGGGCATGTAAGTCTCAAGACCACTGTGGTCTGGCTCTTCTCTTGCTCAGTTTCAGTTTTCTCACCTGTGCAGTGGACATAATAATACCTCAATCATGGTATTGTTTCAAGAATTAATGAAACACTTTAGCACTTTAGCCACTTTAGCACAGTGGCTGGCCATGGCAATTACTCCATAATGTAAGCTATTATTAACATTTTTACCTTACATTATTCTCATTGGGAGCATAGATTTGGGTTTTCTCATCTCCGTGTTGCAAGTTTCTTATTCTTAATGAGGACTGTCTTGTAATTGATTCTATCTGTATCTCTAAATATAAGAACCATCAATGTCCTGTTTTCCTTGTAGACATCCTGGAAGCCAGGCCCTGCCCTGTGATACTGAGAAACTTTTGGAAATAGGGAGAGATAGAAGTACTAGTTTGTTTTGTGCGAAGGAGCATCTGAATGTCTCATTGGCAAGCAGTTTCTTCTAGATAGGCTTATGTTTTCAAAGGCCACAAAAAGTTTAGGAAAGAGCACAGTCTCTGGGATTAGCTAGACCTGAGTTTGATTCCTGATTCCTTCACTTACTGTGTAACATTTAGGGTTAACTGCTCTTGTAAATTTTCTTCCCTGTTGTATATCAAGGAAAAGGGATTCTGCCTTTTGCATTGTTCTAATCGGTCACGGGATGTTTTCAACATCATATTTCCTTTTGGCCTGTCCTCTTTTCAGATCCTTTTTACTGGGCCTGGTTACCCCAGGCAAAAGTCCCGTTCTCTCAGGAGATCAAAGATCTGATTCTTCCAAAGATATCGGACCCTAACTTCATCAAGGACTTGGAGGAGGACCTATACGAACTCTTCAAGGTTAGCTTCGGGAACTTCAAACTTTTCACCAAATAGAAGATGGAATTCCTAGTATTTTTTCTAATTGGTCCCGATAAAAGCCAAGATGGCTAACACTCTTCTAACTTGTGTTAGAAGAGCAAGATTGCCGCATGTAGACAGCAAGACCCTATGGGATTGGTTTGAAAAACACTGGGAGCTGTGACGAATCACACTGGTGTGTGTCCTGTGTGGGCACTATGTGACTGCAGGGATCGGAAAAGCTCTCATTTCCAAATGGAGCATGGAGCCTAGAGTTCTTTAGAATTAATAATGAGACTCAGCACAGGATTATGTGCTTGTTCTTCATTTCCATGTCTGTGAAACAGGAAGTTCTTGGGGTGGTAGTTAACTTCAGAAGTTTTTAAGCCTTTTGTAGGTTTCCTTTATTAAAAAGTTTCTGATTGGGAGAGGAAAATGGGTTCTTTTGAGCAGTTCATACAAGTTCTGTTTCCTGCCTTTCTTTTGTAGAAAGACCCTGGTTTTGACAGGGGACAGTTCCACAAGCAGATTGCTGTCATGCGGGGACAGGTAAGCCTGGGACATGTGGTGTTATCCTGGGATTTCCCTGGGAGGGACATGTTCAGTAAATATGGTAAGACTTGCATTTTACACTCTGTTTAGTCTGTACACATATTTGTGACTCTGTCCTAATGCACGAGAAAGGATAGTCCTCCCCGACCTCCTAGTCTTCCATGGTCTCAATGGTGTAGCACTTACTGAGTGCTTAGTTCTGTGCCAATTCCTCGAGAGCTTTTTTTTTTTTAAAGATTTTTTTTTTATTTATGCATACAAGCTAGGGTACAGGCCAGAGGCGTGGGACAGCAAGAGGGTTCACCAGAGAGAGAGTGGGGAGCAGAACAGGCAGATGAATGGAAATACACTGCTGAGGGGAGCAGCGGGTGAAGCAGGAGAGGTCTGCCACGCCATGTAGGAATCTCCCCGGTTGGGCGTCAAACTCCTGTCACTGCTGCCGACAGCTCCACAGCACAGCGCTTAACTGCTGCGCCACCAGGGAGGCCCAGGAGAGCTTATTGTTAAATGAACCCCGTGGTCCCTATTCTCAAGTTGCTCAGGGCAGGATGTACAACTTGGAGGTTAAGAACTAGGCTCAGGGCCTCCCTGGTGGCACAGTGGGTTAAGTAGCAGCACTATGAAGCTATTAGCAGCCACTGCTGCACGAGTTCGATCCCTGGCCAGGGAGCTTCCCACATGGCACAGCAGACCTCTCCTATCTCGCCTGCTGCTCCCTTCAGCAGTGTATTTCAGTAGATCTGCCTATTCTGCTCCCTACTCTGTCTCTGGTGAACCACCTCCGCCCCCCGCCCCGCCACACCTGTGACCTACACCCCAGCTTGTATGCATCAATAAATAAATCTTTTAAAAAAAACTAGAACTAGACTCAGGAGTCAGACTGCTTCACCAGTACAACCTTGTGGCCTTGGACAAGAGCCTTTAATTCCTTGCTTATAAAATGGAACCATAATAATACTTTGCAGAGTTGACTAGAGGATTAATGAGGTAATACATGTCAAGTATTTAGTAAAAAATGTCTGACACATTGTAAGCACTTAGATATTGACTGTGGTTATACATTTTGCTGTTAACAAGTCATATTTCTTTTCTTCCCACTTTACCTTCAAAGAGAGGAAAGGAAACCCCCAGGGCATCATTGATCCTCCAAGGCATAGTAAAAAAGATGTTTGTAAAATTGTTTAAAAACTTTCAGGGTGCTGACATTGTGCTTATAACTTTAAAATCTTCTTGATGAGAGCTGGGATGGCCTATCAGTTAAGGGTACGGCTGTGGTCAGAGTGCCTGGGTTTGAATACTGGCTTTGCCACTTACTAGCTATGTGGTCTGAGACAAGTTGCTTAATCTCTCCTTCCCTTTGCTTCTCCATTGCAAATGGTGTTAATAACAGCGCCTATATCAAGGCTTATCATGAGACCGACGATTTAACACAGTTGGAGTAGTGCGTGACATATTGAAGTACTCAGTATGTGTTAACTACTTTTGATGGTGATTTTTTATGTACAGAAAAGTCAGCTTCTTACATCTTTAAAGGACGAGAAGGTCTTCCCCATCATAATTATACATTTACTTCTTCCTATCATTTAGCTAAAGACCTCTAGTGAGAGCAACTCTGGGCTTACTGTGCCCATTTTTTCCTGGAAATGGGAATAGACAGGTTTTAAGAGGTGCAGTTATTATAGCTTCCTGAATACCAGTTATGTGGTCTTCCAACGTTTCCCAAGTAAGGTAAGGGCCTAGTTAGGCTGGTAGAATTTTTGGAACCCTTAAAAGCCTTATGATGAACTCTGCTATTATAGAATTCAGCAAAAAGGAGCAAACTTCTCAAGTTTATATAGTCTGTACCTCTGTCCCTATTGTACTGCCTTCTCTAATCTCCTCTCAACCTGGCCTCTTGCCAACCTCATGGCACTCTCCCATTATGCCCAGTTGGCCATTACCTAGAGTGAGAAAGGGCGGGGGAGAGGGGTTGGGAAAGTGTAATTTTATCTTTTTCTCCATTTTGTGCTCTTCATATACTTTGAGAGCCTTTGGCATTTTAAAACCTATAGTGCCTCTCTGCAAGTACTGCAAGTTTCCATGAACACCCAGCTTTACCCAGCTTGTAGGTGGCTGTTGTGTCAGTCGCTTCCTTATTTTTTTTACCACTCACACACCAAAGCAATGTAAGTCTCTGCCATAGAAATCCTATATACTACTGGGAAGGAAGTCACAGCCTTCTACTTCTGTGAGCCATAATTACAGAGCAAACTATATGAGGACCCTGAGCATAAGGCAGAGCGTGAAGGGCCCCTTGAGAGTTAGAGCTGGGTGATAGATGTAGATACTCATCATGAAGGCTTCTAACCAAGTTAGATAAAGAACACAAGGTCTGAGGGAAAACTTATTTAAAATAACATTTTCAAAGATGGTGTTTATTCTTTTTTTTTTTTTTTAAAGATTTTATTTATTTATACATACAAGCTGGGATACAGGCCAGAGGCGTGGGGCAGCGAGAGGGTTCACCAGAAACAGAGTGGGGAGCAGAATAGGCAGATCAGAAATACACTGCTGAGGGGAGCAGCGGGCAAGGCAGGAGAGGTCTGCCGCACCATGTGGGATTCTGCCTGGCTGGGTGTCGAACTCGCATCGCGTGCTGCCGACAGCTCCACAGCCCAGCGCTTAACCGCTGCGCCACCAGGGAGGCCCGATGGTGTTTATTCTTTAGCATTATGTACTTGCTATAAATTTTTCTTCAACCTTTCAATTTGAAAAAGTAAGATCTTTTAGAGTCACCAATTGTTACACTTAGCCACTTTTGCTTTATTTCTTATCTTTTTATTATCTGAATAATATTTCTATAGCAATATAATTTCTCTCTCTAATATATCTATATCATTTGTCTCTCTTCCTAGATAGATGCATTTTTTTGCAAATATTTTGAAAGTAAATTACAGATGATTTGACATTCTACCTCAATTACTTCAGTGTGCCTGGGAGGCAGCTTCTGAACCAAAGAACCAAAGGAAGCACAGGAAGCCCCAACCAGAGCAGGTTTAAAATCTTCTTTTAAGTTGGGCGGTCTGCACAGTCCACTCCAATTCCATTTGAATTGTCTTTTAGCCCTCTGCCCTGGTCTTGTGCTCAAGGCTCTTTAAAGCAGTATAGGATGCTGACAAGTATGAAAACAGGTAGACGAGGAACTAGTTTCTGGCAGGATCCAGTTCTGACTTCTGATCCCAGTTGCAGGTGAATCTGTGCCTCTTTATGGGCAGCATTTGTGGGCCAAGTGTATATATGGTTTGAGGGCTGTGTTTGTGGCCTTACTGTGAAAATCTTCAACATCTAGTTGAACCTCAGCTTCTGTATTGTTCGACCGGAGAAGATGAATCGCGGTGATTGTAATTTTGACAAGAAGAGAAAGTATGTCCTATGGATACATCTGAAATATCTATAAAATGCAGACAAAAATTGATAAGGAGCTAATGTATTGTGGTAATTTGGATAGAGTCCTGGAACAGACGAACAGTGCTGGAAAAGCTAATAAGATGTGGATTAAGTCTGGAGTTTGGCTAGTAATAATGTTCCAGTGTTAATTTGTTAGTTTTGCTAAGTGTAAATTACTAAAATTCTGAGGAGTTGTGTAGATACAGAAGCTCTCTGTTACTATCTTTGTAACTTTTCTGTAAATTTAAAATTATTCCGAAGTAAAAGTTTTATTTTAAAAAAAGTGATTATGAAGAGACAGCATTTGAGGAAGAAACCAACTTAGATGTTTTCAATTTTTTAAATGCGTGGTGTTTGTAGGAAAGTCAGAAAGAAAGGATAAATAACAGTAAGCAAATAAAGATCACCTTTAATTCCTCGACCTAGAAATAATAACTGCTGACTTCCAGACTTTTCTCTGCAGATAGGTAGATAGGAAGATAGAATTTTAGAAAATCTAGGTGGTTCACATTATAGTCTCCTTTTCTAATGACACTGTGATCAGCTTTCCACATCAATAAAATACAGTTTTCAATTGTTCATTTTTTATCCCTTAAATTATTAAATGGATCCATATGCTTGGGCATTTATATGACTTTCACTGTTATAAACAGTACTGACTCTACTAGTTGAAACTAAGTGTTTTGTGCATATTTGTGATTGTTTCCTTAGCCCTTAAAAATGGAATTGCTGAGCAGAGGGCCTATTCATTTTTAAATCTTTTTTGTTCACTTGCCTTTCTGAAGGACTGGCCCCTGCGCCACCCACAGCCGTGTCTACGCACTCTCCCCAACCCTGAGTCATCCTCGTGGTCTCTGTCTTTGCCATCCGGAAGGGCAAAGAGTATAGGAGGCTTTTGTTTTAATTTGTACTTTTAAAATAACTAGAGAGGTCTCCATTTTCTGTTTACTGCCCATTTATATTCTTTAGCCAATTGAACAGTTTTCTGTTGTATTGTTTTTTATTGATTTTTAGGTGCCTCTATCTACTGGTTTCCTTTCAGAGGCAGACCTACCTGCCTAGGCCTTTCCCTCACTGATCTCGTTTTTCCCATTGCAGATCCTAAACCTGTCCCAAGCCCTGAAAGACAACAAGAGTCCCCTGCACCTGGTCCAGATGCCACCCGTGATTGTTGAGACGGCCCGTTCCCACCAGCGGTCTGCTAGCGAGTCCTACACACAGAGCTTTCAGAGTCGGAAGCCCTTCTTTTCGTGGTGGTAGCCCGAGAGGCAGACAAAGGCATATTGTCTGAGACTTGGGCTGGGAGGAAGCCTGGGGAGTGGATTGCAGGAAAAGCCCAAGAAGCTGGTGGAGAGCAGTGCCCTTAAGAGCCCTCCCTCTCTGCTCGCAACCTCCCTCAGGGCCTTCCCAAGCACAGGGAGAAGCACAATCAGAGGGACAGTACGTGCTTGGGGCCCCTCTGAGTGCTGGGGAGGGCTGAACCTCCATGCAGGTAGTCCAGATGCCTGGGAGGAGCATCTCCCTTCCAGCATCTCCTGAGGGCAGGCTGGGAAATTCCCTTCCCTCCCGGACACCCTGCTCTATTGCAATTCCTCATTATATTCTGCATCAGAAAAAAATAATAACGAAAAGAAATTTAAATACTAGTAGCAAAACCCAGGCAGAATCCCCAATCCTCTCATGTCAGAAACCTCTAACCCAGACTTATATTTGCATGGGCCCAGATATTCAGGTGCCTCGCTGTCCTTCACTCCCATGGACCAACATAGCTGGGTGACTCAAAGGACAACTGGTGATGCGAAGTCCTGGGACAGACAAAGCCACACTTTTCCTTTGGGTTTTTACCACATCTCTTCCCCTTTTCCCACCAGTGCAATAGTGAAAGCCTCCAAACAGAATTCTCCTGGTGGGGATACTCTAGCCCTCCTGGCAGTTCTGCATATCATTGGATAGATCGGCTCTGCTCTCAGTCCTGTTAGGGAACCAGCCTCCCTAGTCCAGGCCTGTAGCTTGCCTGTCCACTTATGCAAAGGCAGGAGGGAGGAAATTGAGGCCCCAGCTTGCAAAAGATTCTGTGGCCTAGGTGTATGCTGGGAGTATAATTGTTCTAAGGATCAGCGTATCCCAGCCTTGCTTCTGTGCTCCTAGACAAAAGCTCTCCCGGTCCTCTCATTTGTTCCTGTTGTTTTAGATATCTTTTCCTCAACTCTTGACTTAGGGGATCAGTTCTGGGTTCTGAAATGAGTCTTACCAAGGGTTCTAGAGTGGGTCTCAACTCTTAAGAGAACAGTATCTTAGATCCTTGGACTTATTTTTATCCTACCACTGCTACTTGGTGGAAGTAACAGGACTTATATTCTGCTTCCTAACTGGCGGCTTCCTTTTGCTCCCTGACTTCTTGGTCCAGGCCACTTTTCTAAGGCTTCTTGAGAAAGGCAGGGTCCATAGGAGAGGGACCTTCAAACTGTCCCCCACTGCCTGTCCAGTGTGCATCTTCCTGCCCCCGTCTCTTTTCCCTCAGCTGTCCCCATTGCCAGGTGTTCGAGCCCCTTCTACACCAAAGCAAAAAATGGACTCAGGAGGGAGTCGAGAGGATGCTCTCTGAGGATGAGGAGCAGCTGGACACTTTGAGTTTCTGGCGCCCTGCGACTGGTCAATCAGCCTTGGAAAGAAACTATCTTGAAGGTTTGAAAAACAACCAAAGAAAGGCAGTGAGGACCATGGCTGTGTGCCCTCTATTTGCCCAGCTCTTTCCATCCAGGTAGAGTGGAAATTGGAGGCTTCTTGTCAGCCGCGCCAGGTCGGTCCCCATCTCCTCCAGCCAACTCATCATGGGCTTCTACCCAGCTGGAAGGAAGCCTCTGGGAGCTGGTTGCGTATGCTCGTGGACAAAGGCACAGCTCCTCACCTGCCCTGCCCTGACAATCCCATTCAGCTGACTGGGACTCTGGCCTGGGGGACCGGGTCTGTGAGACTGCGTCGCCCCAGACTGCAGGAGCAGCAGGGCTCCCAGAGGCCAGCAGGCACCACGGGTGTACTTAGCTCTCCATAGACATTTTTACACCAGTGTGTTGATAAAGCGCCCCACCTGAGTGTCAGGGCCCTACGGGGCCTGGTGGCTTCCCTGAGCCAAACTGATCTGCACATTGTCCCCATCCAGACCAGCTCTGTGATGGGGAGGAAATTGGATCCCATGTGAGAGGGACCTGCCTGGCTCCAGGCCTGGCAGGTGAAAGTGCAGGGCATCCTTCCCTGGCCCTCTCCGTGCTCCTCGAAGCCTGTGCTCAGGTTGCCTTGAATGTGGAGAGAACCAGGGGTCCGGAGTTCCAGGACAGGCTTCTGCTTGGCACTTGGCCCGGCCTGGCCCTCTGCCAGCCATAGGCCCTGTCCCCTATGTCAGGGAGAAGAGGTGGGGCTCAGAGAGTGCTGCTGCCTTGGTATTGTTCTAATGCACTGTAGAAACTGTATTTAAATCAATGCAAATGTATGAATAACAAGTCCAGTTCTGACCTTTGTTGTCCAGTTTTCTTTGGTGGGAGGAACACAAGGTAGAATGCAGTTTCAAGGACAGAGAACCTTGTGTTTCCCTCGGGTTCCAGAGGCTATTCCCCTGTAGTGGAGGAAGATACAGGTTCTCATTTCCAAAGTGCCAGTGCTCTGAAAATCAAAAATATTTTCCAAAACCTGATCTGAAACTCCACTGATAGGAAACTATTTGTAATCATCATGTATCCCACTGTTTGAATATTTGTTGCAGAAATACTCATCTGTTATGAAATATTCCCCTACTTAGGATTGTATAGTATTTGCACTGACTACCTCCTCAAAGCCAAAATAATTTTGAGTTCTAAAATACCTTGCTCCAAGGGTTTGGGGTAGGAATGCAGACCGACTTCTTTTCTTGGCCACGAGAGGGCAGCCCTGCTCTGAGTGTGCATCACTGCCCCTTGGAGCATTGTGGACCACAATTTGATTTGAGCTGTGTATAATCAGGTAGCAGGGTGGGGAGGGGAACTGAATGCCAAAGATTTTCAGGCTATTGGAAAGCTCAGATAACAGAGGAAGCTCCTGAATGGTCTATCCACCTGCGGACCCTCCTCAGTGTGGGTGGCCCAGAGGGATAAAGCAGCCACTGAGGAGCTGGCTACTTTGCTGTGGATTCATCCAACCCAGGGGCCCACTGCCCAATATGCAGGTCTTCTCCCTTCTAGAGCTGGCCAGGGGCCAAGAACCCTCTCTTGTCTCCTGGGACCAGGACTGCCTACAGAGAAGCTTCCACCTCAGTTCCCAGTTTGACAGCTTTTTTGAAAAAGCCTATGCAAGGGCTCTAGGGGATGGAGCATGAAAGCATGGAGGCCAGCCTTATTTTTTCCTTCCTGGAAACACCCCTGCAGTGAGCTACCCCTACCCTCCCGCACACACACCCGCTCTTGGGTGTCTATTTCAGGATCTGCCCTTTCTGTGACAGACACAATTCTTGATGCAAATGTTTTTATTTTGCCACTTAAACTATAGTTTCTTGTGCCAGCCTAAGGGGCATGGGTGTGAACCGGCTGCTGGGGCACTGGGTGACAGAGTAGCGGGAGGGCTGTATGCGGAGTGGTGCGTGTGCAGTCTGAGTGCTTGTCTCTTGACTCCAGGGGGAATATCATGCAGCCCAGCTATAGTGTTAGATTGGGAGAGGCTGAGCAGGAACAGTGGCTGCTTCTTACTCTGGTGAAGAATGGGTTCCACATAATATACTGCTCCATGGAAGCCTCCAGTCCTGTTCATTGCAAGCCAGTAGCAGTGGTCTTTGCTTTATGCCTCTGTCTCTTCTTGGCGTCCCCAGACCCTTTGGCAAAAATCCCTGTGATTCCTGGGGAAGATACTGCCGTTCCCAGCCACTTCCCTGGCTCAGTGTCTGATCTGATGGAGGTAGCTTGCGGGGCCCGGCTTCCTCCAGTTCTGGCGGATCCTGGCACTTGCCCTTCTGGAGTTCAGATACTGGTCACTGGGAGCCATCTCCGTGGCATTGCCCTGTGTGTCAGCCAATGGAGTACAGGGTTCTGGGGTTCTGCAGGGAACAAATGTGTGATAAGCCAACATCAGCAGGAAGGATGGGAGGGGTAATAAAAAGACTCAGGTCGTGGTGAGCTAGTAAAACTATTCAGGGCAAAGTGAGACCAGAGCTCTGGTCTTATCTCTGCCATCTGAGAGCAATATAACTTGGCAAAGCTTTCAGATTTCTGTAAGAATTGGACTAGATCATGGCATGTGACACTCCATACTGCTCCAGCTTCCTCATCATGGACTCATGACAAACATTATTAATCGGTCATGATACGAGACTAGAGGAACCAAGTACCTTTAGCAAGTGTATTAAGTAGTGGTCACTAATTGGAGTTAGCATTAGCAGTAAAGCTGGTTTGCTACCCCTGGACCTGATGATCTCAGAAGGCCTGTTCGGGTCTAACAGTCTGACTAGGCCCAGACAAGGCGGCTTAGGGGAGCCAGCCCACAGTGATGGTTTCAGCTGTGTGGTTCAGCTCCATCTGTTGGAGGTGCTGTTCTCCACCTGACAGTGACCTAAGAAAAGTAGTGGACTACTAGGGAAAATTTATAGAGTTTCTCAGCAGTTTTTAGCCTTTGATGCCACTACAGTACTTTCCTGTCCTTCAATTCTCTGTAATTTCATAACAGGAATTTAACTAGGCTTGCCTTTGAGTGTCATCTGTTCTGCAGCAGATAAATAGAATGTTTTTCTTTTAAATAGTACTTCCGCCTAGCTGAGAATCTGAAAAATGAGGTGGCACTGATGGACCTAGGCACACCTCCTGGGAGTTCCCAGGGCCCCATGACTCTAGTAGTAACAGAAGTGCCCCTCGCGGTAGGCTCTTGTAGGCCACACCGCAGCCCCAATGGTAGGTGCTTTACAGTGAGGCCAGCCCGGTACTTCAGGCCACACAGCCAGGACTGGCGGACTGACTGGACATTACTATGCTGTCCCTCCCTTAGCCCTCTGGGCCCAGGAACCTACTTGAGTCGGCTGCAGTGGTAGACAGAGTGGCCCAGAGGCTTCTGTCTTGGGGGCCTCTTCCTGCGCAGCTTCCTCAAGGCCTCCGCTACCCGGTGGTCCCCGGCACACTCCCAGATGATCTGTGCACGTTCCTCAGCCAGCTGGTCCCCGCTGCGCTGAAACAGGCCCTGGATCTGCAGCAGCTCGGCGTCCTGGAAGATGTTGGCTGAAGCTGTTTTGCGGCCCCGGGTCTCAGTTGGGGCCTGCCAAGGAGGTGGCTCACTCACCACAGAGGCTGGGGTGCCCATCCTGGGTACTCTGAGGAAGGAAAGCGTAGGGAGACATCAGCAATGTACAGGACCTTCCCGAATCTGGGGATTCTAGTTAATGCAAGGGCTTCTGGTATTTCTATTCTCCAAGAGCCTAAGGGAGAGTAAGTCTTGACTTAAAAATCATTAATTTCCCTGGGCACCTTGAGGAAAAAGTAATATAAAGTGCTTAAGTGCTCAACACCTGTATTAAGAGCCCATGAGGTAAGAAGTGTTTATCCTCACTTTACAGATGAAGACGTTCCCCTCAGAGAGGTTAAATGACTTGCCCACTGTCACAAAGCCACTTGGAAGTGCACAGCTAGAAGCAGAACCTGTGTCTGTTGGCTTAACAGTTCACGCACACCCTGGACACCCTGGCCTGATGGTAACGTCAGCAGCAGCAGCCTGATGTTAGGTTATGCACTTAACAAGTGTCAGGCGCCACTGTGAGCGTAGCATGAGTGAAATGAGAGTACCGGCCTCTGAGGGATGCCCTCTCCTCATTTCATATGTGAAGAAACCAGACAACAATCCAGCTGTCTCCAAGGTTAAGACCCAGGCTCTGTGTAGATTTGGGCTGCTCAGGTTGAGATCCCAGTTGTGGCTGCCTTCACCACTTACTGGCTCGGTGCCCCTCCATATTCCAGCTACTTCTTGTATAAACTTGTCAGCTGGTACTAATATCTACTTCACAGTGTTGCTCTGAGGACTGAGTGAAGACGCAGCATTGAGAACAGCGCTCTTTGTTCTATTCTGTTTTTCCATCTAAAATAGATGAGTCATCCCACCTATTTTCAAGACTGGGATGAACCAAGTCCATATAATTTGCAAACACAGTATGAAATAACGCCGATCAGATCTAACTACAGCCCAGAGCACCAGAGAGAAGTGGGGAGGAAGGTGGAGAAGAAGAGGTTGTGAGGTTAGAATAAACTGTCATGGGCAGAGGCTGAGATTTATAAGTGCAATAAAACTGTCAGTGCTCCCCCCATCATAATTCAGGAAATGAAAATTAAAATCTCTCCCTTGACTTTAGATAGTTCACTTTGAGTAATATATGCACAAGAGCCTTATTTCCCTTACCCTAGTCTCCAGTAGAGCCTGAAAAAGCTTTGGGAAAATAGACTTTGACATTACACAGAATTGGTTTTGAATCCCAGCTCTGCCACCTTCCTAGCTGTGACCCTGGGCAAGTTTCTCAATCTAAACCTGTTTCACTGTAAAATGGAGCTAATAACCACTTCTCAGGATTATTTTAAGGATTAAATGTAGTACCAGGTACCAAATAAGAGCTAAAAAATCGCCAATGGCCACTTTTTGGCCTCCTTGACTTTTGAACTTGGGTCAGGGATGTGAGATGGATCTTCCTTTTCCTCCAAGCATTCTGGTCTGGTCAACTGAGGGCCTGCTGGGCTCCCTCCTGCCCCACAGCCTCACAGCCAGTGCTTTGAAACCACCGAGTTGCCTTTCTAAGCAGTTCAAAGCACATCGCTTCACACCTCTTCTGAGAGGTGTACTTACTATTGCTACTGAATTCACAGAAGGGGAAACCTGTCAAAAGAAAGGGAAGAACAATGAATTGTCCCACAGGTGAGGCAGGGGTGGGGCTATGGAATTTCTTTTAATCTTTTTGCTAGCTAGAGCTGTTTAATGGCTGATAGGCTGCACAGGCCTCGAACGTGTGGCAGCCTGAAGAGGAAGATCCCCCGCTTCCACAAGGAAATCTGGACCAGCAACCCAGCCCCGTACATAGAGGGCCGGCTTAGGAGTCAGAGATCTGGGTTTAGCTCTGCGTTTACTACTCACTGGCTGAGAGGCCTCAGGCACTTCACATGCCTGTTTCCCTCTTACATGTGTAAGAAGAGCAAATGGATGCTCCTGGTCTCTGAGGGCATGTGCCCGTATTGACAGTGGATGATTCCATGACGAGGCTGGGTCTGTATGGAAGCAGGGATGGGTTTGCTTGTCTTCCAGGGCCTACAAGCAACATGTGTAGACAAGTCTGGCCATGTCTCCCCAACCAGTGGCCCCCCTTCTCCTTAACTTCCCTATAGGGCAGACACTGGGCTATATGGTTAGGATCAGAGAGCAGACAGAGCTTGCTGCTATAAAGCACTCTAATGATCTAGGTTGGCTATGGCCAAGCCGGGGCCAGTGGGAGAAGGGGTGTTATCTTTTTCAGACTCAGGCAACCTCACCCTCCTCTTGAAGAGAATAGCTGGATCTAGCAGCAGCAGCTGCCTCAGGGATGGAGCCTGAAGTCCTAGAAAGTGCCACCCACCTCTGCCAGGGCTGCAAAGCCCTGACTCCAGACTCGAGCCACAGTCACAGTGAGTCACAGCGAGTTAGAATGCACCAACAAGAGGCAGCTACAACCCTCTGAGCCTTCAGCCTATTCATACCCTCCATGAACCTTGAGGAGATCTCCAGATTTTGAGGGCCTCGCTCCTAACTCTCAGCAGAGTGAGGCTGGGAACAAAAATTTGTGGATTTCACATAGGATTAGATGGTAAACTTTGGGAAAACAATCAAAATACTTTCATTATCAGAAGAAACCTTCCCTGTCTCTAATTTCCTGGACAAGATCTGAATCCAGGAAATCAGTATATACTTGAACAATGGTATTTTCTAAAGCTAGAAAATGAAACCTTAAGGCTATGAAAAGATTACAAATGGATCTCTCATTTCAGAGATGATATAAAGGAAGAAAAGCATGGGTCTCTGAGCAAAGAAATAAAGGGTAATTGCAAAATACTTCAATTTGATACAGACTAGGTTAAAAATGAACCCCCAAAGTAAATACCAAATATTGAAAATGACAAAGTTCAACTTGCTTTGAAGCAGGCAATAAATAAACTGTAGAACTCTAATGAAGAAATAGAGCTTAAAATGACTCTCCATGCACATACATTCTGCAATATGTAAAAAAGGTGTACAACTGAGCACCCGAAGTCAGTTCAGACAGCTCTTCTCACTTGGTCTCCAGGGGTACAGGTAACCACGAGAGGCAGAACACACTGGTGTGAACTGGACAGTAATGGCTTCCTCACTTGGTTCACCCTCTTGGGAGGACCCTGCTGATGGTAATAGTCTCTGTAACCAGAGGCCAATGGCCCTTAGAATAAGGTCTGGAGGCTTTGGCCCAAGGCCCAAATCAACACTTGTGGCCCTGGCCTGCTTCCTGGCACAGACATGCCACTGGACAGCAGCCAAAATCTATGGTTCCCCAAGTGGGAGGCCCAGTTGAAATGGCTGCATAGGCCCTCCCATTCCACAGGGCCTAGCTTTAGCCAGGGGTGCCTGAGAAAACTGGACACATGTTGGTCTCTAAATCTGTGCCCTAAAAGGCAGAAAAAGGAACTGGGTCCTTCACCCAAACCAATTCTGAGATATGACCTGAAATAAACTACTGCTAGATCTAGGATAACTCTTCAAGAATTTAAGAACTCTGAATTCTGGCTGTGCCACTGATAAATTGAGTGACCTTGGCAATGCCAGTTTTCCCTGCCTTAGTTTGTACATCACTAAATGGTGAGAATAAGCCCTTAGGAGAATAAAGGAGATAAAGTGTGAAAACATTCATCCTGGTACATTATTTCACATCATGAATGGATGATGTAAGGGAATATAGGATCACTGTCATTTTCATCACCACCACCATGAAATGCCCTCTCAGGGGCTCTTCACTTTTGGGAGAAGGGGGCAAAGTGAGATGGATTAATCTGTGAACTGTTAAATCACAGCTGCCACTGAGGGAACCTGAGGGTGTGTCAAGTGCAGAAGAGCACAGATGGGTAATCTCTTCAAACCTCACAATACCCCTATGAGCTGGTAGTACGATACACCCACTTTACAGAGGAGAAAGCTGAGCTCAGAAAGGTTAAGTAGTAACTTGCCCAAAGTTACTGGTAGGTATGAAGCTGGTATAAGAACCTGGGTGGTCTGACCCCAGCACCCATCCTCTCAACCATTGCTATTTTTGTTTCTGCCAGATGGCTGATGAGGTCTTCAGGGGGAAGGAAGGACCCAGAAGGTTTTGAAGCCTCTAGGAGCCTGCTATATGTTGCGGGTTTTGGAAAGCGCAGGGATTTAAAGTCAGGCCTCCCAAGCCAGCCTCAGTGTCCTCGGCATTTCCACAACTCCGTGGGGAGTTAGATTACTCACCACGCTGAAGGGCAGCCCCGATAGACCTCACCCAAATCCGGATGGGGCAAGCTAAGATGCGTCCACCCGAACCCCCTCCACGGCCTTTCAAATAGGCGGGCGCAGCTCTGGGCTTCCTGCCATGAAGGTGCTCACAGGGACTAGGCAGCGTTTACGAGCAGGACAGGAGCTCGTCAGGGGGTATCCTGGCCGAGGTCACGCGGCGATAACCCCAACCCGAGTCGGCTCCGAACCCCCGGGGCTCGGACGTAGCAACTTCGCAGAACGACGGGCCCTTAGTGGATTGGGTCCCGGCAGCACCCCGGATCTGACAGCCCGCTCGTCCGATCCCACCGCACGCTAGCCAGGCCACCGACTACGTACCTGGCTGCCCGAGGTGGGCCACCTCGGTCACAGCCACAGCTCCTGGAGAAAGCGCTCCCTGCCCCGGAACAGTCAATCCTCGGCCAAGACCTGGAGTGAGCTCGGGTGCGAGCCTTCCAAAATCGAACGCGGAGATTCCGTGGGCCAATCAGCGGTCGCAGAGGGGCTAGGGGAGTGTCATGTCTCCGCCCCCTTCCCTACGCCGGCCTCGAAACCCAAGTGCGAAGATTCCCCGGGTCCAATCAGCAGCAGAGCAGCGGGGAGGGGCTTGTCCTCCCCCTCCCTTCCCTCCGCCCCCTGCTGCCCTCGCGCGGCGCCCAGAGGCACCCCCTTCTTTGACGTCAGCCACCGGGGAGAGCGCGGTTTTGCTGGCGCTGGAGCCGGGCGGGGCCGCATTCCTGCCAAGGGGTGCGGCGGCGGGCTTTGCAGGGTATACGTGACGCGTGCCCCTTCCCCTGGGCGCGAGGCGCGTGAGCGCAGCGCCGAATTCCTTGCAGGCTGGGGCCTCTGCAAATAGACCTGCAGCTGCTAAACTGACAGTTAGGGCTCTAGCTTTGAGGGCCAGGAAGGAACAGCGTGGTGGTCAGAGCAGACTAAATGGGTTTGAGTCTTGGATCAGTTTTACGATCTTGGACGAGTTACCTAAATGAGACAGTATTTGTAAGGTTTTATTCATTTATTCCACAAAGGTCCTTTTGGAACACACCTTTGTCCGCCTCTTTGACAGACAGTGAGTAGAAGAAACCTATAAGCCCTTGCCCTGGTGAGTTAATAGCCCAATATTAAAATACCTAAAACATTTCGTTGTCATTACAGTTGTGGTAACATTATAAGATGGTGAAACGGCAGAACCCAAACCCCTCTGGGATATCCTGGAAGTCAGAAGTAACATTTAAAATGAGCTGTGAAGGAGGAGTTGAAGTTGGTTAAATGAGTTTGGTTGGTTAAATGAGTAGGAGTGGGTCGGGGAAGAGTGCTGGAGGCCTGTGCTAAGGACAGGGGGTATCTGGACTCAGGGGGACTTGAAAGGCGGCCTGGAGCAAGGCTGTCAAGGGGGAAAGTGGTGGGGACATAGAAAGCAGAGGCTTCTATTGTGAAGAAGTTTCCATTGGATCCTCAGATAGGGAGAGCATTGTATGCGTCTACGTAAGAGGCATTTTGTACTTGCTGTGTTCCAATAATGCCAGTCAGTACTTCACAAACATCAGCTTCTTTCATCCTCGTGAAAAATTTGTGTTTCTGGAAGGTCACACTACAGCTTGGAAGCTGGATTGGAGGGAGCAGGATGGATGCAAGGTGTCTAGTGGGTTAGGGTTAGGTTAGACTTCAAAGCTGACCTTCGTAGGCATTTAGGTTTAATTCCTCTTTCATTAAAGTTCCAAGAGGAGAGAGTTTTCATGAATCCCTTTTTGCAAGGTGGAGGGAATATTTAGGAGCTGTTCTTCCTCATCTGATGGTCTCCAGTTCCTCTCTCTGTCCTGCACAAAAACATCAGCATGTGCTTTGCTAATATTAAAAGGGCTTCACTAGTGGTTTCTCTCTTTGCTTTTCCTGGAGTCTTGGGGAATATTGAAAAGAACCAGAAATTCAACAATGTTCATTTCCAATAGAAAGTATTGCTCAAGGGCCTCCCTGGTGGCACACCGGCCTAAGCGCAGCACTATGAATCTCTCCAGAGCAACTGCAGCATGAGTCCGATACCAGCCAGGGAGATGCCCACATGGCGCAGCAGACCTCTCCTGCCTCGCCCGCTGCTCCCCTCAGCAGTGTACTTCAGTAGATCTGCCTGTTCTGCTCCCCACTCTGTCTCTGGTGAATCCTCCTACCACCCCACACCTCTGGCCTACACCCCAGCCTGTATGCATAAATAAATAAATCTTTTTAAAAAAAGAAGAAAGTATTGCTCAAAGGGGCTTCCATGGTGGCACAAGGGGTTAAGTCTCAGCACTGAAGCTATCTACAACTGCTGCATCATGAGTTTGATCCCTGGCCAGGGAGCTTCCCACATGGTGCAACAGACCTCTCCTGCCTTGCCCACTGCTCCCCTCAGCAGTGTACTTCAGTGGATTCGCCTGTTCTGCTCCCCACTCTGTCTCTCTGGTGAATTTCCCCCCACCTCCACAACAACACCTCTGACCTACATCCCGGCTTTTGTTTGGGTAAATAAATAATTCTTTAAAAAAAAAAGAATGAAAAAGTATTGTTCAAACCTTTCAGCCAACTGCTTGGCTGAGGAGGGGACTGCGCAGGTTCCTAAACCAGGAGGCTGACTTCTGAACCAGGGACTTCCTAGTCCCATTTTAATCAATAGGAAGGCCAAAGGCTTGGCATATCTTGGAGAGAAATGCTTGGAGCACCTAGGGATTCTGACACCCTCATTCTGACAGATGAGCATATACCAGGCTAGGAATCGGGAACTTGTGGCTTCTAGGTCAGATGTGACTAAGGCTGGGTGGAGATATCTGGTGACTCCAAATATTTTTGCAGGCATGTGACCATGTAGGCTTCCCATACAGTGGAAATATTTCTCTTGTTATAGCTTATGATTCAATATTCTGATGAGAAGATGGGAGCCTATGGGGTCCACAGAATGCATCTGGATTTTTCTCCAATAGGGCCCTCAGAGGACCACTCTAGAGATGGAGCCCTGGAATAATTCATGGAAGATTTGGTTTTATCAGAGTGAGTTGAATGAGGAACACTCCTTAGGTGGAAAATTTAAGGGCACACCAAATTGCATAAAAGTACTTATCTTGATTACTTGCTTATTAGTAATCAAAATAAATATGTTAATGTAATGGTTTAAAAAATCAACATTAACTCACAAAATCCATGGTGAACATCAACATTTAAAATAAAGACAGGGGGCCTCCCTGGTGGCGCAAGAGTTAAAGTCTCAGCACTATCAATCTGTCACCAGCCACTGGTGACATGAGTTGGATCCCCGGCCAGGGAGCTTCCCGCATGGCGCAGCAGACCTCTCTGTCTCGCCCGCTGCTCCCCTCAGCAGTGTACTTCAGTACATCCAACTTTTCTGCTCCCCACACTGTCTCTGTTGAATCCTCTTACCCCCCACACCTCTGGCCTACACCCCAGTTCTTGTATGCATAAATAAATAAAAATAAATCTTTAAGATAAAATAAAGACAGGCTGCTGTTTGTTTTATGATCCTGCCTCATTCTGCAAGAGGAAGTCATTTCCAATCAGCTATTGGTTCCCAGGCAGCCTCCACTGCATTCCTGACGATTGACTTTAAGAGGCTTGATGTGCTCTGTGAACAGATTGGGAACACAGAACTCTATTTATGGCCGTGTGTCTTTTTTAAATTATAGAGCCTTCATCCACTTTTTCCATTTGTTTCAAAATATGGAAAGATATTTTGCTAAGTACATATAGGGGTGTCCATTTTCTTTTTGGCCTGAACGCTAATATAGCTCAGAAGGTGCTGGTTTTTAGGGGAACCGAGCCTAGAAAAGAAGTCCTAATTGTTCAAGCTAAGGCAAATGGCTAAACCTCTCTACCTTTCTATTTTTCTCATCTGTAAAATGGGAATAGTCATGCTCACCTTTCAGCTTGGCTGTGAGGGTGAGGTGAGGGCTACGGACAGAGCTTAATGGCCCTTGCTATGGATGCCAAGACAGCCGTTAACAAATGGCCCTCCATGGGGCTTGTTTCCATGGCCCTGTTGCTGCCTGGGGACAGCAGAGAGAAGTTTTACACTCAGTCAACAACAGTGGGACTGTTAGTCGACTCTGTTTCTCTTGATTTTGGTCATTCTAAACTTTAAAAGAAGCGCCCTTAGGACAGTACATAAGGTAACTTGCTACAACCCTCTTTTCTGAACTTACAACCTGAACAGACTGAAAATAGCAAAGTCCTATAGACAAGCGGTATATTAGAGAGAAAAAAATAATACATACACACATATTACACTTACATGTACACACACACATACACATGCAATCATATAGATTAGAATTAAAGGTCAGCGTTGTATTAATCTTCTTGAGCTGCCATAACAAAAGGTCATAGACTGGGCGGTTTAGCAACAAAAGTTTGTTTCCCCAGTTATGGAGGTTGGGAAGGGTCCTTTAAAGAGTGCTCCTTTTCCAGCTGGTGCAATGCTTAGCTTTGTCAGTAGAGGGAGCTGGCGGGACACCGTAGGAGAAAGTTCTCTCCCTGGTTCCGGTGTCTTGCTCTCAATGGCTCCTGCAGCCTGGAAGGCTCAGAGCTCACTCCTACAGCACAGGTGGCTTCTCCAGTGCCAGGCTCCTGCAGTATGGGAGGCTGGGAGCCTGGTCCCACTGCACGTGGCAGCCAGCAATTGCCCAGTGCTAGCAGCTTCCCCAGAGCCCCCTCGGACGGCTTTGTGAAAAGTTCTCAGGTGCAGTAGCTCCCTGTACGTGACTTCCCCAGCATCCCTGCTGCAGATTTCTACACAGCTCGACCAATGCAGCACCTCACGGCCTTCTCTGCTGTCCAGTGAGTCACAGCCATGTCCTCGCAAATCAGGTCTGAACCTTGGTCTGGTCGGAGGGCGGGGAAAAGAGCTCTTTCTCGGTGCCTACTCAGACCAGAGGTGGCTCCTCATGTATCGTCTCTCCCTGTGTTCTTTAGAGTGCTCTTTAACTTCTTATTAGTCAGATTCTCAGCATTGCAAGCTCCACTTATAGTAATAATTCCTTATGTTGAAATTTCCCTGTTCAAATTACTGTGTGGCTTCTGCCCTCTGATTGGCTGATGCAGTGGAGGTCGGTGAAGAGGGTGAAGAAGGATGAAGAACCTCAGGTGAGAGCAGGTTTTTCTATTGTAATCCAGCGATACATTGAGAACCAGCCAGCCAGGTGCCAAAGCACTTCTAGAAAACAATATTGGCAATAAAGCTAATCCATTTGGAGGCTAAGCATTTTATATATCCTTTAGTTCTTACAGCAGCCCTCTGAGATGGGGCCATTGTTCTTAATCTCACTCTGCTGACCAGGGAAATGAGGTTAGGAGACTTGCAGAATCACACATGTTCCCACTGCAACTGCTGCAGAACAAAGCACCCTTAATTTTAGCAGCATAAAACACCTGTCTTATTATGTTCACGGATTCTATGGGTCAGAATGTTTTAAAATGTACTTAGGATTTTGGTTTTATTAGGAATAAGTGCATATTGGAGTGTCCATTTTTCTTTCGGCCCTGAACTCTAATATGGCTCAGAAGGTGCTGGTTTTTAGGGGAACAGAGCCTAGAAAAGGGTTCCTAGTTGTTCAAGCTAAGGCAAATGGCTTAACCCATCTTCCTTTCTATTTTCTCATCTGTAAAGTGGGAACAATCATGCCAACAAATCAGGAGATGACCGCCACTGAGACAATAATCTGTTATTCGCGGTTCCCAAGGAGAAGGGGACTGTGGTCACTTCAGGGCCACGGGGAAAGCACAGGGCCGCTCAGGAGGTGGGCAGAGCAAGGGGAAGGCACGCACATGAGCTTTTATTATAATTTTTGCAGGGAGAAATGGGTGAGGCAGAGTAAGCAAACTGGGCAGGTTTAGCGTTGGCTAGTTTGGATAATTGCAGCTGGCTCTGGATGCAGGGGCTATCTCTAATTGTCTGGGACTGGACCTGGGGTGACTAGGGCAGAGGAGTATTGCCTCCTGGAGAGGAAGGGTCAACATAGAGGAGATGGTTAGGAGGATGGGCTCAGATTTGGTGGGCTTGCATGTCAGATGTACTCTTAAGGGCAAGTTGTTATCTAGCTCTAGAAAACAGCTAACTCTGGCAGGGGCAGTCCCTCTCGGGATCGGCAAGGTTCCAAGATGTCAAAACATCATAAAATAGAGAAGCTAAGAAGCATGATTGATACACAGGAATTCAGACAGAATACAATGGCTTGTCTCTGCTGCACAATGTCAGGCCTTGCGCTGAAGTCTTGAAGGCTGGGGTAGACTCGGCAGCTGGGGACTGGGATCCCTTGGAAGTTCATTGTTAATGCCTGGTGCCTAGATGGGGAAACTCGTAGTGTAGAAGAGGTGGCTGGATTACTTCAGTGCTTCTTGATGTCATCTTGGAACATGGTAGCCTCAGAATAGCTAGACTCTTCCCTGGTGACACGGGCACAGTGTGAATTGTAGTGAACAAGGCAGAGTCTGCATTGCCCTCTGGACATAACACAGAAGTCACATAGGGTCGTTGTTGTCATTCCATGACTTGCAATCAACTCTCAGTCCTGCCCAGATCCAGGGAAGGGGCACAGACCAGACCTCTGGATGGGAGGAGAGTCAAAGAATTTGCAGGCATTTTTCAAAATAAAACCACTCCCAAGTGGAACTTACATTCTGACCCTGGCAGTGGGGCTCCCAGTCTCACTAGCTTTGGTACAGTGCTAGTGCAAGAACCAGAAATCTGGTTAGCTCAAGCAAAGGAGTGGGGAGAGGTATTACTGTAAAGCAACAGGGAGTTTCCAGAAATGAGGTCCAGCTGAACAACCTAGAGTAGGAGGCAGGCAGCTGTCCTCTCTCTCATTATCCCTTATCTCCGCGTAACTGCCGGTGAGAGTTGCTTTATGTGTCAACTTGGTTGGGCCTTGGCTGCCAGGATGTGTGATTAAACTATTCTGGGTGTGTCTGTGAGGGTGTTTTGGAATGAAATTACACCTGAAAAGGTAGACGGAGTAAAGTGGATTGTCTTTCCTGATGTGGGGGGCCGTGTCCACTCACGCGCAGGCCTGCATAGAGCATAAAAGCTGACCCGCCCCTGGGTCTGCTAGATGACTGAGCAGTTACAGTGTTTTTTTTGCCTCAGACTCACCTAAAACATAGGCTCCTTCTAGGTTCTGAGCCTGCCAACCTTCAGTCTATGCTCCTCTTTCAGCTCTCCTGGGTCTCCATCTGATGGCAATTATTGGGACTTGTCAGCCAATTTCAGTGTCCTCCCACCCCTCCATCCCTCCATCCATCACCCAGTTACTAGCTCTGTCTTTTGCTGGAGAGCCATGACTTTTCATCAGACCAGCTTCCTTTCTCTCCCAGCTTCTTTCTTCCTATTTCCTCTTCCCTGCCCTTCCTCTTCTCTGCAGACCAGCTTCCTGTGTGTAGTCATCACACATTTTGCCTCACGTACTATCTTTGGTTACCCCGGCACTGACTCCAAACAGAAATGACTCTTCTGCCAAACTCTAGAAGGATTCTGACAGCCCCAGCTTGGATCGTACTGGAGTAGGAGAGGTTAGGGCAGGGTCTCATGATACAAACCTACCATCTCCCCAGAGCCACCGCTCCAACAGAGGCTGTGGGCGGGAGGAGACTGGCATGAAAGAAGCAGGCAGGCCTCCCCAAGCATTTCAGTGCTGCGGAAGGAAAGGCCCTTATTGCTGCTTTTAATCCCCGAAAGCTGTCATGGTGGCCATCTTGACATCTTCCTTATGGGTCAGAGCAAGAGCCACTAAAGGCCTTTAGTGGCTCCTGTGACTTTTGGTCGCTTTGGTGGTGGCAGCTGTGTCTTATTCTACCTGCTGAGTTGAGGGGGGATTTCTTGGTAGAAGAGAGAAAACCTGGGTGGGGAAAAGTCTCCATGACTCACCACATCCTTAGGAAGCCTGAGTGACAATGGGAGTCTGCAGACCACATTTGCTTTTGCTCTGTGGTTAGAGTGAGTAATGTCTGAATCTTGGGAGATGAACCTAAGGGGGAAAGTTCACCGTTAAAGTAGACTCAGGGAATCTAAGGCAGCTGCAGTGCACATAGTGGACTGCAAATCTAAATTTAATTCCTGACTTAACCATCTGAATCCCATTTTCCTCTGCTGTCAGTGTTGATAATGAATTACCTGTCTCAGCATTGTCGCAAGAGCTAAGGTGACACAGGTTACATACTCAGCACAGAGAACAGCCGGTGGAGGCCCTGCGCCAGGGCTAGCCCTGAGGTCCACTCCTCCTGCTTTAGCCGTGGCAGGGCGCAGCAGGGAGTTAGAACAAACCTACTTTCTGGGGCACCCTCTTGTATCAGGGAGAGACTGAAACAATATACATGTCAGGTTCCCTGAGTGTAGCTCTCGGGGGGCTGTGAAAACCACTCTCGTTCTCTTGCCTGGCCCCCTGCCCACTGACCATTCACAAAATTGGGATAATTCCTTTTGCGTTATTTAGGGGTAGCCCTCCAGTGTCTTGCCCCCTCCCAGGCCGAGGCCAAAGGCCCAGCTCTATGCCAGGATTAAAAACCTAGATTGGGGGCCTGCGTGGTGGCGCAGCGGTTAAGCGCTGTGCTATGGAGCTGTCGGCAGCGGGGATGCGAGTTCGACGCCCGGCTAGGGAGATTCCCACATGGTACGGCAGACCTCTCCTGCCTCGCCCGCTGCTCCCCTCAGCAGTGTATTTCTGATCTGCCTGTTCTGCTCCCCACTCTGTCTCTGGTGAACCCTCTCGCCGCCCCACGCCTCTGGCCTGTACCCCAGCTTGTATGTATAAATAAAATAAAATCTTAAAAAAAAAACCTACAAAAAAATTTGCTGTTTAAAACAAACAAACAAACAAAAAAAAAACCCAAACCAAAAAAAAAAACCACCTAGATTGGAAATCAAATATTTGAATTCCGTTTTCCATTAGCTCTGTGACACCAGATAAGTCACCCAGCTTCCCTATGCCTTCATTTCCCCATTTAAAATCAGACATGGGAAGAAAAGAGAAAAGAAACAAAATAAAGGAAAACAAAAGCCAGATGATTCTCAGTCTCCACCTCACAGGGCTGTTGTGGCAAGTAAATGAGATGGCACGGTGCCTGGCACACATGGTAGGCGTACTGCGAGTGTTAGTCATTACCACTGAACCGCTTCCACTTTTATTCAAGGTTGACTGGCAGAGCAGAGGTGATTGACTCAGTCTCTCCTGGCTAAGGTGCCCGATGTCTTTGGTGAGGCTCCTCCATTCCCCAAGCGCATAGTCTGTGGGGTCTGCACCACCCCCCAGGTCCAGCAGGAGGTCACACCCTGGGCAGCCGCTTAACGGCATAGTCTCAGGGGTAAACGGCCTACCTTGGTCACCCGTGAGTACTTAACCTCAGGGGCCGGCCTCACCAGTCAATGTTCTGGGTGGCTGCACATAAAAATAAGCCTCAGGAAGTACATGTGACTTCTGGCCTGCTCAGGACTCCCAGCTTCCCCTGGGGAGCAAGGACTGAACCTTGCCAGAGTCAAATGCCCACACCACTTACCAAGGCCCAGCCCATGTCCTCTTACCTCTGTTTCAGCCAGGCAGCATGCCCAGAGTCCAGGCATCCTCAAGGCTTTAGCAAAGGCCAGGGACCCCTTGGGGGTTGGATCGACAAGCTCAAGAGCCACCCACCGCCTGAGTCGCCCTGTTCCCACTGCTTGGTGGGAACAGACTGGAGGTGTGATGAGAGCACGTGCTGCTGCCTCACAGAGCCCTGCACCCTGAAGCTGCAGGAGTTTCCTAAGTGCCACCCCAGTAGTGTCAGAACAAACATCAGATTGTGAGTCAGGAGACCTGAGTTCTAACCTTGACCCTCACATCAACCAGCTGTGTGACTTCAGGTGCGTCACTGACCCTCTCTGGGCCTCCCTCTATGAAATGAGAAGCCTGGAGCAAATGATCTTTAGGACCGCTCCCAGCAAAGGCCTATAATTGTAGCAGAATGCCAGCTACTGAGTATTTGTCAAGAAATGTTTATGTAGTAATTTAACTATAAGATTCAAAGCAAGATTCTGCAGGTCCCTGTAACCATCTATTTTCTCCCTCTGCATTCTGTCTCTGTTGTTAGTTGATTCGGGTCAAGTGGGAGCTCAGGGCCTGACATATAATAGGTGTTAAACCACTGTGGGTGGAGCCTAGATATTCAGAACCATTAAGTAGTCCAGAGACTGAAGACAGAACAGTACAGACTCTGAAGTTAGAGCTGATCATTGCATCTGCAGTGGGCTACACGGTCTGTCTCCTCCTTGCAAGCTGCCTTCCCCTCTGGGCATATTGAAAGTCGATGCACAGGACGCAGTGCCTCCAGCAAGCCTCACTCTTTGCCTGCCCTCAACAACCAAGACCTGCTTTTGTCCACATTGTTCTCTTTGCCTAGAACACCCATCGGGGCCTGGGCTTGACTGACTTGCAAGTTACTAAGCCAGTCTGCTGTTGTTTACAGATGCTGGCAGGAGACCTGGGATTCCTGAGTCAGAGACAAAGGATTTACTATTCTTGGCAAAGAAGGCAGCAGGAGGATCTTTGTTACTTCTCTTTCCCTTGTTCCAAAGTTTCAGGGGGGCCACAAGGAGGGGCCCAGGTGGGTGTGACACCTATAGGAAGGGAGGGTGCATCACAGCTGAGTATCTCTGAGCCTGGGGAGCCCTCCTCCCACTACCACTTTGAGAGGAAGCAATAAACAAGTCTGCTCTCTTGTCTGGCAGAAGATGTTCCCTTAGCCCTCAAAGTGGCCGACTGCACACAGCGCTGAGAATTGGCCAGGGAAGGCGCAGTCGTGGCCTTGCGTTCTTGGCATAACATCCAGGCATGTGCAGGGCCTGTGGTGGACTGTCTCTCCCAACAAGGCCTGTCCCCCATCGCTGCTTGCCAAAATTCTCTCCCTCCTCAAATGACACTTTGTTCTAGAAGCTTTCCCCAGCCCTCCCCTCTCACACACTTTCTCCTTTCCTTTTGTGTAGAATTCCTAGCCATCGCCTCTACATCTTTTGGGGGCCCATCACTTCCTTCCCTGCCAGCAGAGTGCTTGCCTCCAGCAGGTGCTTAGACCAAATTTTGGAACTGGCAGGATCAAGGTCTTTGTGCATAGATATGTTGTGCAGAGTCTGCTGGACCGCCCCTTGGAATGTCTTCAGGATTCCAGAGGCTAAAAATATCTCCCCAAACCACTGCTTCCTTTTAAGGAGCAGGACTTGGCTTCCAAGGGTGAGGTTTGAGCCCACCAGGTGGCTCCATAAGCTCAAATCTCCAGATACCTTTCTTAGAAGTGGGAAGGATTCTCGTTTGTCAGGTTAGGCCCCTTACTCACAGAGTATGTGTGGCATAATCCTGTCATCTGCACCCTGATTCAGCCTCCAGTGTTCCTCCCAGTTCCAGCTTCACGCAAGACTGGCACCCTGAGGGCACTGAAGATGTCCCTGCAGCGGTTGCTAAGGGACGCTGACAGAAAGCCTGAAATTGGGGTCAGAAGACCTAGGTTTGAGACCCACACTAACATGAGTTATGTGTCTTTGGGCAAGTCACATAATCTTTCTGGGCCCCTGTAAGAATAGCTGAGAATATGGGGCGGTACATATAAAAATGCACTGAATGTGGACCTAGAGTGAGCCACACCTAGACTCTTGTTTAAACTGTCAGTCCACTGCTCTGTGGACATGGTCAGCTTCTTAATTCTTTCAGCCCTAGATTTACCATCAGTGCAGCTGAGCTACTAGCAGTTATTTTACAGAGTTGATCTAAAGAGTGGAGAGAACATTGAATATAAAGTGCTCATCAGGGCCTCCCAGGTGGTGCAACGGGTTAAGCACAGCACTATGAAGCCATCCAGAGTCACTGTAGCACAAGTTCGATTCCTGGCCAGGGAGCTTCCCACATGGTGCAGCAGACCTCTCCTGCCTCGCCCGCTGCTCCCCTCAGCTGTGTACTTCAGTAGATCTGCCTGTTCTGCTCTCCACTCTGTCTCTGGTAAATCCTCTCACCACCCCACACCTCTGGCCTATACCCCAGCTTGTATGTATAAATAAATTTGAAAAAATCTTAAAAAAAAAATGAAGTGCTCATTGGAGAGCCTAGGATACAGTAAGCATTCAGTTTACAATAACTGCACATATATTATGTATCCCTAGTCCCCCAACAGTGTCCAGCACCTAGTAAGTGCTCAGCATCTGTTTGCTGAATAAAAGCATTTCACAGATGAGGAAGCTGACGCACAGAGATTGAGTGTACATGCATGTACACACAGGTGTGTGGACACACACACACAGATGCCCCAGAATCTGAGAAGTCTGCCTCTAGGGTCTGCACCCTAAGCCTCTTACACAGATAGGGGTATTGTACATCACTATTTGCTCATCTAATATGCATCCAGAGCTTTCTTGGGTCCCAGTAGGCTGGGCTGAGTTGGCAGTGAGAACATTAACCTTCTGAGCAGTCACATAGTTTTTCTCCCCCAAGGGGAGTCAGGCTGCTGGGAGACATGGTGATCTCATGAGTGGGAGATGAGGGACTATATTCAGCTGGGAGTCTGATGTCCCCAGGGTAAGAGGAGCCCTCTCTGTCCCATTGCTGTCAGTCATCCACTCCACTGACATTTACTGAGACTCGTATGTGACAGGCACAAAGATGGTTATGACATGACATGACAGTGATGATGCCACAGATTCAGCACTACTGCAGGGGGGAGCTCCAAGTGGGAAAGACTCACCAACTACAGCCTAGCAGGCTGGACAAAGGGAGGTACATTTAAGTCGGGCATTGAAACATCAGTAGGAGTTTGGCAGTCAAGCAGAGTTTTGAAAGGACGAGTTTACTTGGGAAACTTGAGATGTGTGATGGGATTGGCATGTTGAGTTGGAGCATGGGTACAGAAAGGGAGTGGAAAGCCAGGAAACTGGGAGTCTCTTGGGACCAGGCTATGAAATATGTCACCTGGAAAAAGAGCTAGAACCCAATTCTGTTGGGGGAAAGGAGTGTCACTAACAATCCAGCTCTGTGTTTTAGAAAGATACCACCGTGTATAAAGGTTGGATCAGAAGGGGAGGGAAAAGGGACCGTTAATACCACGGGGCTTCATTTATCTCCCCAGCAAAGTAAGGGAAATAAATGTCTATGTTCTGGGATTGTTTTCAGTCTTCAATGAGAATATGCCTGTAAAGCAGGATGATTACAGCAAAGCAAAGCACATGAGGCTCCAAGACAGGCCCCTTTGTCTCGTGGTTAGCACATGGGCTTTCGCTGTCTCTTAGTCTTGGGTTTGTCTTGGTTGCACTGGGTAGCAGACTTTAAATCCAGGCAAGACTAGATGGAGGAGAGTTGGATAGGAGGTTGGACTGATAAGCGCCTTTACTCTGTGGCTGTGGGAGGAGCAGTAGGATTTCTGGTGTGTGAGGGTCTTCTTCTCCCAGGCAGAGAACTTGGATGGGTCAGAGAACGTCTGAGTCCAGTTTTGGATGGACTAAGCTTGAGATGGGCACTTGCAAGACATTTGGGTGTCCAGGTGAGAACAGATGCCAGTTCAAGATCAACATTGCTTTTTGCCAGTGTCAAGGAAGGGCCAGGAGGCAGGGGTAGGAACTAGCATAGCAGAAAGGAGAAAGGAAGGGGCCCAGGGCTGGAAAAGGGCTCCAGAAGACAGCTTTCCCCTCTGACGCTGGATCCAAGCCAGGAGGCAGAGCCGACAGGGGGCCCCCATATGTGACAAGCTACTCTCAACTGGGCCAGGCGGAAGGGCGGCGGCAGAGTGGGGGGTGCGTGTGCCCTCCTCCCTGCCCTGAGGAGGAAGGAATCCGAGCAGTGAGTTTGGCGCCCGGCTGGTGAGCTAGACGGGAAGGGGGGCGCCCGGGTGGTGAGCTAGACGGAAAGAGAGAGGGCAGGAAGCCTGGAGGAGCGAGGGGGGTGGAGATCGACGAGGGGAAGGGATAGGGAGGGTAGGAGGGGTGGAGAGAGGGAGAGAGAAAGAGAGGAGGGCTGGAGGAGGAGAGAGGGAAGGAAGGGTGGGGGACGGGGAGAGAAAGAGGACTAGAAGGGGAGCGACAAGGCCTTCGCGGGCGCAGGGGGCAAGTCGGCCGGGCCTCCCCCGCGAGCCAGGCGTCGCCATTCCGCTGCTCGGGACGCCGCCGCCGCCGCCGCCACCGCAACCGGGGGCCATGCTCCCGCCGCCCCCGCGCCAGCCGCCGCCCCAGGCGCGCTCCGCCCGCGGAGCGGTGCGCCTGCAGCGGGCCTTCCTGCGCGGCCCGCTGGGCGTGCTGCGGCTGCTGCAGCTGCTGGCCGGCGCCGCCTTCTGGATCACCATCGCCACCAGCAGGTACCAGGGCCCCGTGCACTTCGCGCTCTTCGTGTCGGTGCTCTTCTGGCTGCTGACCCTGGGCCTCTACTTCCTTACGCTGCTGGGCAAGCATGAGCTGGTGCCCGTGCTGGGCTCGCGCTGGCTCGTGGTCAACGTGGCACACGACCTGCTGGCGGCCGCGCTCTACGGCGCCGCTACGGCCATCATGATCGACCAGACGCAGCGCCATAGTTACTGCAATCTCAAGGATTACCAGATGTCCTGCGCCTACCGCGCCTTCCTGGCGTCCGCCGTGTGCGGCGGGCTCTGCCTCGGCCTCTACCTGCTCTCGGCGCTCTACGGCTGCTGCCGCCGCTGCCAGGGCGAGCAGGAGGTGGTGTGAGGCGGTCGCGCCGCGGGGCGGAGGGCCCTCGGGAGACCAGCGCCCCAGTCCTGCCTGCCGCCCCCGCTCCGCGCCGATGCGCCCTGGCGCCCTCCCGTCGCCCGGCGTTCCCTCCGCCGCCCGCACCCAGAAGCCCCGACACCCGGTTCCTGCCCGACGGCAGCGCCACCGCCCAGCTTCTGGGCCACTGCCTGCGATGCAACGTCTCCAGAGACCAGGGCATGGCTACATCCGCCCGCCCGTCACGCACTCTCCTCTGGCGGCCCCGAAGGGAGGCCTCCCTGGAGCCTCTTTCCCTTCCCGGCTGAAAGCCAGACGTGGACTGGCGCAGCATAGATCGGGGGAGGCTCCCAAATTGGAACCAGTCGAACCGCTGCTTCACTGCCCCCTCCCTCCCGCCCCGCGGTCGGAAGAGCATCCCCTTTTCCCTGGCCCCACTTGCAGCCTCTGATGCTGTGAAAGGCAGGCTGGCGGGCAGCCGCGGGCGGAGCTGGGGACAGGCCACCGCTGGTTTTAGCTTGGGATGGTGCAGGCATCCTGGGCGATCCTCCCAGCTCATCCCTCGCTGCTTTGATGTCTTGGGGTGGGGCTTACATGTAGAGGAGGGATGAATAGGATGGGCCCGCGGGCTGTATCGCATCTTTGGTGTCTTTGCCTCTGCCTGCTCCACCTCTGTCCTCGCGGCTCACCCTAGCCAGGTCCGAACGCAGACTGGCCTTGCCTTCCCAGCCTTCCTCATAGATGTCTATTCCACTTTACCTCCCAGTGCCTTTTTGCATTAGGAAATCCCACACCACCGTCACGGAATGTTAGGGTGAGCCCCCTTGCCCCCCCCCTTTTTTTTTTTTTATAAACGGAGATCCAGGGTTTACTCTAGGGAACAGCCAGAATAAGATTAGCACCCTCTCTACTCTCCAGCTCCCTGTGCTGAGCTGTTTACATTCAACCAGTGGGTGTTCCCAGGAATTCTGGCAACTACCCACTAAAAGAGGGATTCAAGACCAAATGGGTCTGTCAAAGGTGCTGTCTCCCCTTCTTGGAGATTCAGGGTGCTCATTAGCCCATCAAAGACTCTGAGAAGTTCTGCAGTAAAAGATGAGCAAATAAGCAGTGACAGCCGTCTCTGGGCCTGGACCAGTTTTTCCCACCTGAGGTTCCCAGCTGGCAGCTCTCATTCCAAGGGGGCCTGACACAGTGACTGTGTGCTGTCTGTGTGAAGAGTTGGGAGCTCCTCTTTTCCAGGGAATTTCTGCAGCAGAGGGAGGGAACAGGTGTTTGCCGCTGGCAAATCAGTGAGAGACCTGGGAACTGGTGTATCTGAACATTCCTTTGCACTGCTTGGGAAATGAAGTCAAAGTTGTCCACATGGTTCCCTGGCCATGAGGAAGTCACCTCCAAGAGATCCTGGCATTGACTGTGAGCAGCTGGAGGGGTGGGTCACACTCACTAAAGAGAGAAGAAAACTCTGGAGCTGCGGTGAACAGCTGGTCCAGCCTCAATGAGGTAAATCTTGGTTTTCTGGAGGGGCTATAGACCTTCACTAAAAGTGAAGAGGTTTTTATTCAGAGAACAAGTTGGAGGGGAGCAATAATAACCACAACTTTTTTTGTTAAATCCTTCAAAAGGGTGCTCTGGAAAAGTTCAAGCTTCTCTGAGTTAGAAACTAGAATAGGGAGGCCAGACTGTGTTTTTATGAGCCTGTTTTTATTTATTTTTTAAAAAGACTTACTTATTTATGCATATGATCTGGGGTGTAGGCCAGAGGTGTGAGGAGGTGAGAGTATTCACCAGAGACAGAGTGGGGAGCAGAACAGGCAGATCGACTGAAGTACATTGCTGAGGGGAGCAGCGGGTGAGACAGGAGAGGTCTGCTGCTCCTGTGGGAAGCTCCCTGGCAGAGTATCCCACTCAGTGCTGCAGTGGCTGCTGATAGCTTCCTAGTGATGTGCTTAGCCCGTTGCACCACCAGGGAGGCCCTATGAGGCTGTTTTTAAAGCTTAGTGGAGAGGTTAGGTTTCTCTCTTATCTGTGAAGCTCTGTGCAGTGTTAAGTTTTACTTTATCACCATTTTAGTATTTATCTAGCCCTACTGTATGCTCAAAGCACTGAACATATTCATTTCATTCTCTCAACAGCCCTGTTGAGGTGGGTTCTATCATTCCCATAGACTGTGAGGAGTCACAGAGAGGTTTAGTAAACTGACCAGGGACTCCTGGGAAATGACGGGGCAGCTAGGATTTGAACCCTGGCAGTCTGTTCTCTCTATATAGTATAGAGTCAACACATGTTTGATACTGTTAATGTGGTTTTTAGGGAATTTATTTTTAATTGTGGTGAAATATGCATCACATAAAATTGTCCAGTTTCACCATTTTTAAGTACACAGGTCAGTGACATTCACATTTTTATGTCACCAGCACCACTTCCATCTCTGGAATGTTTTGCATCTTATCAAACAGAAACCTGTGTCCATTAAAATTGAGGTTGTTTTTGTGGTTGACTTCTCTCCTTTGGGAAGTCAATCCCAGAAGAGGTGTCTCAGCCAGGCTGGGGTTCTCTTGCATACTGCAGACCTAGGGGCTGTTCCTTCAGCTTCCACCACTGGTGCTAGCCCGTGCCTGGGCATGGCCTTTGCTGGGCTGCTTGGGGGTGCTTTGGAAGCCTAGTGACTTTGGTTCTTCTGTTGCAGGTTTCCATATTGCTGAGGCCATGGAGAGTCTCACAGCTGGTCACACCAACTTCTCCCAGGGCTCACTTCCCGGGCTCTGCACACCATTCTGACCTGGCCTGGCAGAGGTTTCAGAGAGGGGAGAGGGAACGAGGGAAGAGAGCAGCTTCTGCTCCATACCATCCAGTGGAAGAGCCAAGATGGGGGAAGATTCATTTTGCCTTGCCACAGAGAAATCCTGATTCTCCTTGGGCTATCACTTGGGCACGAAGTTCCAGGTACCTGGAATGGAGTTGTGCCAAACAATGAGTTTTAGTTCCAGCCTTTGTTCTTTTCCTATATTGGCATCCTCAGTTCAGTCCTAGCCCCCTGAGCACCTCTTCTCAGCCCCCTAGGCCCTGGTACTCTGTGGTTCCAAGACCTTAGGAGCACGACCTCCTAGGTCTTCGTGATGCCTTAAAATCCAGATGTGCCTGAAACATTCCAGAAACTCACTGACCCTTCTAGATGTGCCTTCCTGCTTGGCCTCCAGCTGCTTCTCCAGAAGTGAGGACATATAAGACTGCCCCACACCCATCTCCTCCTCCCCTTTGAGGCCCTAGCCATAGCACTGGCCACCTGCCCTGGCCTGCGACTTCTGGATAGTGGAGGCGCTCACATCAGCCTCCCTCTGGACATCAGGCCTCAGTCCAGCTGCTTCCTACTTAAACATCTGGGACCACGTGGCCACTCAGGAGAGGATCTCTCCAGAATTCCCCAGAGGCCAGAAGAGGATGTGAGTGGGAGGGAGAGAGAGGTAGGGAGCAGGGACCCATGTGCCTTATTCACTAGTTTAGTTGTGATTGCTAATATGCTTTCTGAATAAAGTTTGGTTTGTCTGAGCTTGGGGTGTGTGTCTTCTCTGGCTGCCTGCGGTGACCCTCTGCTAGGCCCCCCAGCCTCCCTCCACCTCTTCCTTGTGTTCCACTGTGCTGTTTTCTGCTTCCCTGGCTTTTCCTTACCTTTGGAAAGGAAAGAAAAATGAGTTCACAAATTTCCAATACAGTTAGGGCAGGGGACACCAGAGGCAAGAGTTCTGCCTGTGGCTGGCCAAGGCTGGAGGGAATTCCAGAGCTCATCCCAGCGCTCAATGGGCCCTCTGTTTGGGAAGCTCCAGTGATGATGGGTAGGAGCAAACTGGCCGTTGTCGTGAAGCCAGAGGGATCCGTTCTAGTCCAATCCTTAGTTTTATAGAAGAGGGACGGAGTCCCAGGGTGGAATGGCAACTTGCCTGTGTCAGAGTGGGCCAGGGGCAGAATGGGGTCTTAGGAGCCCCGACTCTTGTTCCTTCTGCAGACCGCTGCCCCTGTTCTGGTGTTGCCTCCTGGACACACCTCTACCTTATTTTCCCCCATTTCGACCACAGCCCTCTGATTAGGTGCCCTGGAAAGGCAGAGTTAACAGACTTTCTTGCTGGCTTCTCCTGTGGCCTGAAGTCTGCAACCAGAAAATGGGATGCTGCTGGAAGTTCTCAAAGCTCACCTAGAACAGCTCCAGGTGGGGATCTGGTGCTGGGTGTGCTCACTCTCTCCCAAAGCACTCTCTCTGGCATGCACACACACACACACACACACACACACACACACACACACACACACACACACGCACGTGAACACACACACATGCCCTCATCTTTGAGGTTCGGTTTGGGATTTCCAGGGTGGTAAGGCCCCTCTCTGACTTCTTGCCAACTATTCATGACTTTCAGGCAAAATAAAAAGTGGCTCCCTTTTATGCAAAGATTGGTAAGCCCCTGGTTTTCTCAGCTTGGTGGAGCATTTTGCAATTGAAAATGTGCTTCTATTAGCATTAACTTACTTGATCTTCTCAACAGTCTTAGAGGTTAGCATTGTTAACTCCATTCAATGGAGGAAGTGGAGGCCCAGAGAGTGACAGGCCTTATCCCTGGTCTCAGAGCTAGTTAGTGGCAGGGCTGGCGGGGAGGACTGGGAAGTTAGATGTTCTCTTACTACCCTCTACAGTCAGTTGCTAAGTCTTGGGGGTCCTCTGGCAGGCTCTGAAGTTTAGGTGTTTCCTCCTGGAGACCAGGTGTTCAGCAATAGTCTAATCTGATATTTCCTGTTTAATGCTGGGCCTACTTTGAAATGAGACACTGCTCCTAGGAACATAATGAGGCCATTGGCGTCTGGGGAATGAGGGACTTGCTCATTTACCCCTATTACTTTTCCTGCTTTTCTGGGAGTTGGGTGGGGTGGTCAGTATTGAGAAAGGAGATCTAATAAACCACATTTTCAGGGATAAGAGGAAAGAGCAAGGGTATGAGTTACTTGTAAAATAAAATAACAACTTAAATACATCAAAATATAGTAACAATAGAAGCTCATTAAAATATTTAAACTTTATAAAGTATACAAAAGAAGTCATTCAATTATCCTAATCTCATCCCCTAGAGAAAAACTATTGTTAACTATTGACTTTCTAGGTTTTATAAGCATAATAATATAGTTCTCACCCTTTCTAAATGTCAGGGATTGCAAGAACCTTGTGGGCTTTCTGGAACCTTTATAATTTTTCCACACTGGTTAATTTTCATTTCTCCTTTGGCTGGCTGTTTCCTAAGAGAGCTTAGTAAACTTTTAAAAAGGGAGTCGGCTCTTTTTTTTTGCCAGTGGAGAGAGAGAAGCTTAGGAGGTAACTGGTTCAGGCACTACTCAGAGTGGTGAGGAAGAGGAAGTTCTGGAGGGCTGGGCATGGGTGACGCTGTCTCTTCCTTCGTAGCCAGTTTGGGGAGGAACACCAGGGACCACCAGGGTTAGTGGGGGCAGCTGGAAAGAGGTGGACTAAGACTCTCTGGGTGTCATGGGGCAAAGGAGAAGTATGGTGGGGAGGTGGCCAGCACCCAAGAAAAGCACCTGGGCCTAGTCAGCGGGAGGGTGTGGACAATAACACCGGCCTCCTCAAGCTGTGGAAATTTCAGTCTGGCTTCTCATCTGAAAGCCTTCTGCCTTCCCTGTTCCATGACTCTCTCAGGGTTGCAGGGGAAAATGTTCTCATCCCTCTGGGTTCTTCTCAGGCTGGATGAACAAACACATTAACATTCCACATATTGGAGGAGGAAAAGACCAAATTTAATTATATATATATATGGATTATGAGATATATATATATCTAAAATTTACATAGCTAAACTTTAAGGTAAATGGGACTAATTGGGGTCTATTTCTCATGCTAAGGGGCATGGAGTGTCAAGGATAGAGGAAGGGATTTCAGGTGACGAGACGGGCATGACTTATGACAAAACCTTTCCTCTAGATGCTTGCTGGACTTCAGCATAGGTTTCTCCAATAAAAAGATTCTTTTTGAAGATACCTTAAATCTAGGTAATCTGCATTCTTTTTTTTTTTAAGATTTATTTATTTTATGCATACAAGAGCTGGGATGTAGGCCAGAGGTATGGGGGGTGAGAGGATTCACCAGAGACAGAGTGGGGAGCAGTACAGGCAGATCGACTGAAATACACTGCTGAGGGGAGCAGTGGGTGAGGCAGGAGAGGTCTGCTGCGCCTTGTGGGAAGCTCAGATAGCTTAATAGTGCTGAGATTTAACCCCTCGCACCAACAGGGAGGCCCCCCTCTATTGTTCTTTCTTGTGTCTGGACTCCAGTTTTCTTAGAAAGATGGCACAGAAACGTTGAAATTATTGTTACTCACCTGATAAGTTTAGGAGCGGCTTCTCTCTGGAAGCTGAGGCCGTTTTTTGGTCCTTTTTTATTCCCTTCTGCAGGCCCTGACTCTGCTCCGTGCTGGAGGCAGGACTGCCTCCTTCCAGCCTGGAAGGGGGCTCACTGTTCTCATCTCATTTCCTGGGCTCAAGTGTGTCCAGAGAGATGAACTGACTGTGGGTTCTGGGGTGTCAGGAGTGGGGCATCTGCAAACTCCCCACATTATGTGTTTGTGGGATCTTCCATGACACATTCAAAGTCCAATTTGTCCAAGCACAGGGGGCATTTCAAGGAACAGTTAGCTGCTTGCTTCTCCCAGCTGTTGCATATCTGGGCGTTTCACAACATGTCTTTCCTCACTTCCCTATAAACTCCGCTGTGTTTGCTAGCGCCTCACCTTCTCCCCACCGTCCCTGCAGCGAGCTGACACGCTGGGTTTGTGGTTTCTTTTACATTGAAATGATAAACCACTTCAGTGATCTCAACACAGGGCACAGAAGACCCAGGGGAGGGGGCTATTTGTAGTGACCTTCATGTCCTGATGGCAGCATTGTTGATAATGTCCTCAGCGGTGAGGAAGATTACGCGATTCCCCGTGCTCTCATGTTCGTGGTTTATTTATTGTTTCATCTCGTTCTCAAATGAATAAATATTTTGTAGATGAGGCTCATAGAGGTGAAGTCGTTGCTTAGATTATTTCTTTTTTGAAAACAGATTTATTAGGATATGCTGGATGCACATTAAACTGCACATAGTTTAAATGCATAAGTTGATGAATTTTTTTTAATTTATTAATTGATGCATGCGAGAGCTGGGGTGTAGGCCAGAGGTGTGGGGTGGTGAGAAGATTCACCAGAGACAGAGTGGAGAGCAGAACAGGCAGATCTACTGAAACACACTGCCGAGGGGAGCAGTGGGTGAGATGAGAGGCCTGCTGTGCCATGTGGGTCAGCTACCTGGCCGGGGATCGAACACACACCTGCAGTGACTGGAACACATGCCCGCAGTGACTGGCTTAATAGTGCTGAGACTTTAACCCTTGTGACACCAGGGAGGCCCTAGATGGCTGACTTTTAAAAAACACGGTCTCAAAGTGACATTCATCACTTCTGCTCACTTCCTGTGGGGAGTCAGATGACCCAATCTGTATGGAAGGTGTCTGGGAAATGTGGTCCCTGGCTGGGACCTGCTGCCTAGCAACAGCTCTATGCATGGAAGGTGGAACAGTACACAGTTAACTGCCTCTTTCATGGGCGGTCACAAGGTTTTATGGCTGAGGTTTTCATTGCCTTGCTCTGTGAGACTTTTTTTGCGCCTGTGTTTGATGAATGGTTGTTTTCATGGCTGCCAAGTGCTGTTGAGTAAGAATGTAACTGCAGACATTCATTTCCTTGCTGTGTTTGTCCCACAACTCACTGTCTCACAGCTGGAACACTCATTACTCATGAGTACTTCTTTCCCAGGTACAAGAACATTAAGATGTATTTACGGAACACTTTTCAGAGCCATGGCAGTGAGCTATTAATCCAAATATATACTCAAATGTGAAGTTTGAACAGTTGAGAAATACGAATATTAAAGAGGATCTAAAAATACGTGCCAGTCAAATGTTTCTTTCTTCATTCATTTTCTAATGAAACATCATTCAAAGTTCATTCATGTACTACTTAGACTTCATTCCTATTTGTGGTGAATAATATCCCATTGACTGTATATATGATACTTTGCTTATTTCCAAACTTTTGTTAAATTAAAAAAATCATAACAGACATACACATAGCATAAAATTTATGCATAACATAAAATTTACCATCTTAGTCATTTGTAAAGTGTATAGTTTAGTGGTATTAAGTACATTTGCATTGTTGGGCGACCATGTCCAGAGTGCTTCTCATCTTGCACAACCCAAACCCCGTTAAAAAATAACTCCCCTTCCCCTTCCCCCCGTCCCTGGCAACCACTCTTCTACTTTCTGTCTCTGTGAATTTGATTTCTCTCAGATAAACGGAATTGTGTAATATTTGTCTTTTTTGTGACTGACTTCTTTCACTTAGCATCGATGTCCTTGAGGTTCATTCTGATTGTTGCTGTATGTACCGTATTTTATTTATCCATTCATCTGCTAATGGACACTTGGGTTGTTTCCACCTTGTGCTTATTGTGAATAATGTTGCTGTGAACATGTGTGTACACACACCTCTTCAAGACCCCGTTTTCCATTTTTCTGGGCATATACCCAGAGGGCCATTGCTGGATCCTCTGGTAGTTCTATATTAAATTTTTTAAGGAGCAGTTTTCCACAGTGGCTGTACATTTACATTCCCACTAATAGCACACAAATCTTCCAGTTTCTCCACATCCTCACCAACATTTATTTCCTGTTGTATTCATTTATTTTAAAACAAGCATCCGTGTACTTATTATGGCAAAGCTCTCTACTTGGTAGAACCTGGGGCTGTCAAGCTGTTGTTTCAGTCTCTTTGCTCTCAGGAACTCAGGGCTCAGTCATGTTCAAGAGATAAACGAAGTGCACGGTGATAGGCGCTTAATCGAGAGGGACCAGAATTCTATGTAAACACAGAAGAGGAGGTAAGACATTATTGGGTGAAGGCTCTGCAAAGGACCTAACATTTAAGTTGGAGAGGAGGGAGGAGGTCAGATGGAAGGGGACAAGAATTCCAAGCTAACATGGTCTCCAAGATGGCCTCCAATTACCCACACCTCCTGGTAGTCAGACTCTGGTATAACCCTCCCATCATGCTCTGTGGCATTGACTAGCTCTGATCTATAAAACCAGTAGCATATTGTCCAGATGTCTGTGTGTTACTTCTGAGGATATATAATAGAAGAGCTGTGGATGTCCTTTTGGTGGAAATCAGCCACCATGTCATAAGGACACTCACAATGCTTTCTGGAGAGTCCCAAGTAAAGAACTGAAAACTCCTGGCAGTCTGTCAACATAAGGATGCCAGTATCAGCTTGTCTGCATTTGAGAGCACCCTGGTGGGAATCGGTCCTATCAGGTCTTCAGATGACCCCAACAGTGCCCCACATCTAACCATAATCATGCACCCTCTTCTTCTCTCTAGCCAAAACATCCCAGTAAGCCACTTGGGATTTCCTGACCAAAATCATGCACAAGCCAAAAAGCAATGTGAAAGAGTATGTATTATTACAGTTTTAATTCAGTAAATTTTGGAATAATTTGTTACACAGCAAGAGATAACTAGTACAGATAAAAGCATGAAAACGAATACAGCTGGAAATATGAAAAGATCTGGTATACTGTGGAAATGGTGACATCAGAGACCACAATCAGAAATTCAAAGGTTAGCGGTGTCTCTGAAACGCCAAGGTCCGCATAAGAGTGGGCAAGGACGCCATCTGGTGGAGGAAGGTGTGCCTGGACATTTCTTTCTTGCCCGGTGACGCCTGTTTTCCCAGCTTTTCTTATCCAAAATTTCTCCTAGTATTTCTCCTCACAATGAGGTTCGTAAGTAAATTATGTGAGCAGTACACATTCTCATTTATAGATGCAAATACTAGCCTCTGAACAACGTCAAATTAAGGTATTAATTATCCTCTTTGACTATCTTATATTCTCCCTTAGTCTCTTCTACCTAGCTGCCATCCAGGAGAAAACATCAGTGTCACCAAAATTTGAGGCAAAAAGTGAAGACTCAGAATGCTGAGGAAGGAACTAAGAGAAACTGATTATAAAAAACAATCGGAGTCAGAGCTCAGGAAGCAGAGTCCAGCTGCCCACTTTCTAATTGCCAGGAAAGATCTTAGTTTATACTTGTTGGCCATGACTGTTGTACCTTTCTGGTCTTTAGAATCTTCTGGTATCCTCCAACATCTCCCCTGCCCCCTACCAGGCTGCTAAATAATACCCCTCAATTCTCTAGCTGTTAGAAGAGAGAGGCAATTCATCTACTAGTCACAGGTAGACTGAGCCAGTGGTCTCTGCAGACCCAAAGAGGAGGGATCGCAACAAAACAAAACAAACTTCTGAAATTTACCTTTGGAGGATATTACTGCTGGTGGAATTTTGGGAAGTTTACACTTCTCCTAGACTTACCACAAAGGAGGAGAGACAGGCCAGCAAACAAGCTTGGCTCAGCTACAGAGCCAGGCCTATTCCTCTAGTAAGTTGGGGGGATTTCTGAATATAGCTTAGTGGGGTGTGTGAGTGTGATTTGGATCTGTCCACACTCAGGCTGTTTGTAGGAGGAAGTGATTTTTTCCAGCTGGAGCAATCACGGAAGGGATACAGACATCTGACTCCTGCTGAGAGGAATGGGTTGGTTTTGGACTGAAGCAGAAGTCAGGGAAGGACATGCCTACTTGAGCTCACAGTACACGCAGCGTAAGGAGATGGGAGTGCAAGGGACATTTGAATAATGGCGAGGTTCAGCTGAGTGAAGGGGCTGCTGAAGGGGAGTAATGGGGGCCTGGAGGAGGCCAGTAAATGCAGATTCAGGAGGTATGGTTGGGGCATGGGGGTCAGATGACATGAGGTTCACATTCCAACTTCCAGTTGCCTATTGGCTGAGTGACTTGATGATGTGCCGCAACGTATCTCAAATCCCTCATCTGTAATATGGCCCTAACCCTAATAGGGTTGTTGGAGGACACCATCTAAGATAGTAGATAACAGGATAAGATATTGCCCAGAGAGAGCTTAGTCCAGTGTCGGATGCCTCTTAGTCCTCGGAGCATGCAAGACGGTGAGAAGTGAATTGAATGGGGGAAGTTTGCGCAGGACTTGGCACACAGTAGGTACTCAGGAAACACTGAAACTGCATTCTCTGCTAGGCATCTGGTATGCAGGATACGACCCGTCTTTCGTGCGCTCACGAGGGGGGTAGGTAAGAGCCACTATTGGGGTTGCCACATGAATTCTTCAGCTTTGTTTCTTTCCAAGTATTCCCTGCTGGAACATTTCAGAGCGAGGCGGGGACAGCTCGGTGCAAGGTCCCCGAGCGCTCGCTCCCAGGGATCGGAAGGCTCTTGCGCGGGGCCCAGAGCTGTGTTCCGCGCGGGCAGAGGTGGGAAAGGCGCGCAGGCGCTGCGCAGACTGGGGCGCTCACCTGTGCTGGAGGGGGCGGAGCTAAACCCGGGAGTGGGACCGGAGGCGGGGCGGGCGCGATGATGTCACGGGCACGCCGCCGCAGAGCAGTTCGCGTCCCGGAAGCGGCGGCGGCCGGGGAGGCGTAGGAGGTTCTCAGACCTTGGTCTTCGCAGCGGCCCTGGGAAAAGGCGCGTAGTCGGGGTGGGACGGGCCTGAGAAAACGCTCCGGGGCCCACTAGCCCTACCCGTGCCCCTGGCCGTCCCCACCCCTCCCCCACCAGCCCAGCGACCGGGTAGGTGAGGTGCCAACCCCCTCCCCACCCCTGTGTCTCCTCCGACTGCGGAGTTGGGCGCTTGGACGCCGCGTGGGCCGCTACCTGATGGCCTGGCGATCTTGAGCGTGCCCTTCCCTGGTCTAGGCCGCAGGGCTCGCGTCAGGCTTCCTGGACTGCGGAGGTGTTGATCCGGGCCTCTGCAGGCGCTGACCTGCCGCACCCCTTTCTGGGCTCTTACCGTGTTCCCGCCGTGGTTCTTTCCACCCTAGCTGCCCCCGTCGAGGTACTGGGCTCCCTTGGCCCTTTGTCACACGCCCCCCACCGCTCGCTCCCTTTGATCGCAGCCCATTACCTGGGTCTGGTTTATGTTGCTGTGTACCGAGGTTCCACCCCCTCACTTTCCTGCTTAGCGTTTGGGTTAGGACTTTGAAATTAGGAAAGCAAGGGAGGGTTCCCGTGACTCACCTCTCCACTGAGGGGAGTTGGGAAATGAATTGTTTTGAAAGGTGATGACTGCCCATTGGGTTTAAGAACAGGAAAGGATGTGGTAATGGGCAGTGATGGTCCAGGAAGTTGTTGGGAACAGGTGGGGCGGTGTAAGAAAAAGCACCCAGGGACCTGAGGAGGGCAGTTCTCTCACTGGGCAAGTATTTATTACCGGCCTGACCACTGGACACAAAATTTGTATACAGTGAATGGAGCTGTGCACAGGTGATTGAGACTGTCTTTGATCTTGTGCTGCTCAAAGTGAGAGGGATCAGACCAGCCAGAAAGTAGGGAGATTTACTTTGGTGTAATAAATCCTGTTAGGGTGGGTGAATCCGTGTTCCTTTGAGAACATTGAGGAGAATCTCTTAGTCCTTACTGGGGGTGTTGGCCAAGAGTTCAGAGCAAGGGAGTGATATTTAAGCTGATACCTGAAGGTAAAGAGTGGGAGAAAAACATTCTAGGACATCGTTTTCCTTGAGACCTTGTGTTGCCTTTCCTCTGCAACCACGTGTGCTTGGTCTTTATGGTTATACTGTTGATGGGTCTGTGGGGAAAGGAATATTAGATGGAGAGTCAGAGGAGCAGGATTTTATGTCTGATCAATTTACTTCACCTTTGCTGGATGTCATTTTCTTCCTCTGTGAAATGGGCATTCCACCTATAACCATACTGCCTCCTAGGTTCATGATAGCGGTCTGTTGAAATAATGCAACTAGAAGTGTGTTGGGGATTGGAAATGCAATGCAAATGTCAGCTATTATGGTTACAGGATGCAGACATCAGAGCGTGAGGGGAGTGCACCGGAGGTGAGCCCCAGTGTGGTGCCTGAGGCTCCCCCAGAGTCTCTGCCTGTCCCTACCAAGTCCCCAGCGGCATTTGATCTTTTCAACTTGGTTCTGTCCTACAAGAGGCTGGAGATCTACTTGGAACCCCTGAAGGACGCAGGTGATGGTGTCCGGTACTTGCTCAGGTACAGATTTTGTTGGGTGCCTCTAACCTGCTGGGCCTTCTGCCTTCCTGCTCTGTAATTGTGATGCTCATTTAGGCAGTGGCTGGCCGTCCTTTCTGCCCTTGAGAAGAGTGGTTCCTTGATGTTCCCTGGGCCTGCCCTGTGTCTCAGGCCCAACCAAGGAGCGGCTGGCATGGGAGCTCTCTGGCCTTTCACCAGGGTTTCCTTGTGGCTGATACCTGTGATTGCTAGCTAGCCCCTAACATTGGGCCTTCTGTTTCGTAGAACAGGGTTTATTTATTTTTTCTTCCAATACTGGCATATTAATATTAAAATTAGGGTATAATTTTGAGCATAAGTTAAGGAAATATAAATACCTATGAATAAGTAACTACCATTTCCCCTAATTTATGATTATGGGTTTCACACTTTTTTGTTCTTACCATTTTGATTTTCTTCCTCTGTGATTTTCTTTTTTCACCTTTCAGCTCACTTATGTTAAAGTGTTTTCAGGTATGTGCCATTTCACTCTCTAAATACTTCAGTTTGTCTCTAAATAGTGACTTTTTAAAAAAGAAAGTAATATCATGTCACAAAACAAACAGTGATTCCTTGATATCATTTTATACCCAGTTCACACTTAGATTTCCTCAGTTGTCTGAAGAATGTTTGTTTTGACCAATTCCAGTCAAGCACTGCATGGCTATATATGGCTGTCATGTCCTTAAGTCTTTAGTAGTCAAAACGGCCTCTTCTTTCATAACCTGTCTTACTGAAGAGACTCAGCTGACTGTCCTGGTGAACGTCTCATTTAGATCTGTCTGGTTGTTTCCTCATGGCGCAAACTGGAAGTTAGATTTATAGTTTGGATTAGATTTAAGTTAAGCTTTTTCAGATTCAAGGTAAAGCTTTTTTTCCCCCTTTGGCAAAGGCCACATACTCCTAATGCTGTGCTGTGTGAGGAGTCCTGATGCTGATGTAGCATTTCAGCTCTGAGCCTGTGAGTGCGCCTGTAGGGGCGTGGCGGTCTCCTGATACTGTGTGTAAAGTTGTGTGTGCACACATGTGTGCATTTCTGGGGAGAAGCTTCTTGTTTCTATTAGATTCTCATAAAGACCTTCAGCCCTCTAGGATGCCTGATAGGCAACAGGGTCAACCTGTACTGAGTATTCATTCTTACCTCAGTCTGGAAATAGTGGAAGGGGTGATTATTTTTAACTGTCTGATCAAGGCCCTGAATTTTTCTTATTCACTCTGTAATTCCTTTAATATGTGACCTTATCTGTTTAGATGAGCAATGCAGGTGTGTGTGTGTGTGTGTGTGTGTGTTTTGCACTTTTGTGGTGAAGCACAAAAGTTAAATATATCCTGCCCTTCTTTTCTGCCACTGGTCTATTAGTCTTCTTGGCACTAATGTGTTAGGGTTTTTCTATTTTATGAAATTAGAAATCTGGGGATGTGGTAGGATTGATTAAAGCTGGAGGGAGAAGGAGCATGGGGCCCTAAAAGCCCCCAAGAGCTTGTGGTCTCCATGCTTCTGGGAGACGAAGCTCTGGTCTGTGAAAGTGGCTGTCGGATTAGTTTGTGCTTTTGATTGTTCTTTTCTCAGTAAAGAGGATTTGACTTTGAAGAGGGACCGTAATCTTGTGCTTTGGCTATAAGGTCTGAAGCCTAGAGCTGCAGTAGATTTTAAGACTCTTCTCTTCAGGGGTCAACTCCTTCAGCAGGTAGATCTCCTACAGTGAAAATGTCAGGACAGGCATCAGAATGGGAGAGGCTTTGAAATAGAAGTAACTTCAGTGGCTGTGTGATTTTTTTTTTTTTAAAGATTTTATTTATTTATGTATACAAGCTGGGGTACAGACCAGAGGTGTGGGGGGGCGAGAGTGTTCACCAGAGACAGAGTGGGGAGCAGAACAGGCAGATTGACTTAAACACACTGCTGAGGGGAGCAGCGGGCGAGGCAGGAGAGGTCTGCCACGCCATGTGGGAATCTCCCCGGCTTGGCGTCGAACTAGCGTCGCCGCTACCGACAGCTCCACAGCGCAGCGCCTAACCACTGTGCCACTGGGGAGGCCCTGTGTGATGTTTTAATTTCTGAAAAGGGATTGACTTTAGACCTGACTTTAAATTTGCTTTTACCTTGGTAGCTCCAGTCCTTAGGGGGGTACCAGGGGACTGTGTTGAATTTTAAGACCTCTAGTCCTGTGTCTCAAAGACACAGAGGTCACTTCATTCCCTTACTCATAACTTTTTTTAAAAAAAATGAAAGTACATTCATTAGTTATCCTCATTTAGTAACTGTGAAATGCCCCAATTAGAGCAAAGGAAAATTCACTTAAGTTCTGAATACATTGCTTGCCAGCAACTTACCTGTTTATTTTTCTATTTCTTGCTCCTCAGATGCTCCTCAGTGAGTTCATTATTACTCGCCTCCCTTTCCCCTATGAAGTGTCCTTTATCAGGGACTAAGCCTATTGTGTTTCTTGTCTTCAGCAGTCTGAGTCTCTGGTCTTAATTCTTCCTTCTTTGAGGGCTTCTGCTTTGCCATTTGGTGGTGGTGCTGCCTGGGTCTGTGTGTTCCATCTGTTCCAGTGCACTTAGGGTATACTCGCTGAGAGAATGCTGCACCCTAGTTTGTCTTCATTTTGTAATATACGAAAATACAGTCTTTATTATTTTTCCCTCTTTTGAATAAATATGTATTTAAAAAAGTTCTCAAACTCTAAGAGGGACGAAAGAAATCCTTTGCATTTTGTTTTCTCCATGATTGTCTTAGATCAGTCTTCGCCATGAATATATGTCCTTGTGAAACTGTAAATGAGAGTAAGGGAAAATTTAAAAGAAAACAGAACCTTCACAAAACACAGCTTCAACAGAGTTAACTGTATTTCTTATATATGTATTATGAATTCCACCTTCTCTCCTCTAGAGAAAATTCTACAGGTCTTTGAGTTCTGAGGCGATACCTTCTCTTACCCCAGGGCCTAATACATGACATTAACTCCTCTCCCAGTCACCTGTCCGAGTTAGAGACCCACTTTTCATTTCCCCTTGACCTGCCGGGCCCCCTCCTCTCGCTCCTGGTTTTGATGGTCCAACTGCATTGGCCCCTTGCCCAGCTGGCAGAGCGGCTGTCTTCAGTGACCTGGACTCTCTGTGTTTTAGGTGGCAGATGCCTTTATGTTCCTTGCTGACCTGCCTGGGCCTCAACGTCCTGTTCCTCACTTTGAATGAGGGTAAGAACTACTTCCAGGGCCCAGGGGCTTTTGAGAGTGAACTGGGGAGGGATTCCACATCCTCTTGCCCTGGAGTTGGTCTCCCTGTGTGTCTGCCTGGGGTCAGGACACAGATACCAGGGCTGGTGTTAACTCAGGCAAGTTCTTTAACCTGTCCCCAGGCCCAGCTTTCTTCTGTAAAGGGAGGATAATAATAGTGCTTTCCTCAGAGGGTAGTGGGAGGATGAGATAACCCATGGATAGCACAACACACACAGCACAACACAGTGCCTGACACAGAGTAAGTTGCACTACATTACAGCAATTGTTATTGTTTCCTTCTTGACTGCTGACACATTAACTCTTTTCCAGTTTGGATTCCCAACTGATTCAGAGGTCATTTAAGGTCATGATATGGGGTGAGGGTACCAGGAAGAGGGGCTGCTGAGGGTTTTTTACCACCTCTGGTTTATTTTCTCTGGCTCAGCAAGTGAGCCCGGTGGAGATTGCTGCACATTACCAGCAGCGAGGGGTCTGTGGTGTGAAGCCTTTGAGGCCTGTGGGCAGGCGGTAGCTGTAGGGGTCCTGGGAAGAGTTGTGTCCTGTGGACCTTTTGTGACGACATATGCTGTCACCCGGCCCTTTCCCTGGTTGGAACTGGCAGATGGTTGCAGAAAAAGCCAAACCTCTTCGGGGAAACGAGTGAAGAGTGTGGGTGAGTTCTGAGGAGCTGTGTCCTTCATGTGTTCTTGCTCCTCTTGGACGCACCTATCTCAGGTGTCTCCTTTGTTTGCTATGGAGATAGCGACTCAGGGTCAAAAATAAGTGTAGGTTGTGTAACACCTCATCTCTGTTTCTGAGTAGGGTTCTTTCACTTGATTGAAACTTGGGTTTCTTTCCCACGCTATTTGATTTTTCTAAATATATTGTCAAAGTCAGTTGTTTCAGATGACAAATATTTCACAGGCATTTACGTGTGCCCATGCTCTGTTAGCTTGCTTCAGGGTACCATGTTACATGGGAGAAGTTCCTTGCAATTTTCTCTTAGTCTCACCATTTCTCAATCCACGGTGGTCTTCCCCAGGGGCCCAGAAAGCAGAATATCAGACACAGCTTCCAGCAGCCAGAAGCCAGGCATGAAACACCTACTGTGTGCTAGCATAAGTTCTATAATATAAAAAAATGGGTGCTCACCAAATGGACAAAGTCCCTGCCCTTAAGAGCCTCCGTCCTTGGAAGAGACAATGACCAGTACCTATAATCTGTCATGTGGTGCTAAGTTCTCTGAGGAAAATAAAGCTGGAGAGTGAGGGGGTACTGTTTCAGGCAGGGGATAAGGGAAGGCCTTTGGCCAGTGCCCTAGAGGAGGTGAGGGAGTGAGCATGTGGACATCCTGGTGGGCATGGCTTCCAGTCCTTGCTGCCTGTTTACCTGCAGTGTTGTTGATCCCATAGGTGCATGGTACTCGGTGGGTGTGCTGGTGATTTCGGTGCCTGCGCTGCTGGGCTATCTTCAAGAGGTTTGTCGGGCCCGGTTGCCCGAGTCTGAGCTGATGAGGAGAAAGTACCACAGCGTGAGACAGGAGGATCTGCAGAGAGTTCGCCTGTCCCGCCCGGAGGCTGTGGCTGAAGTGAAGAGCTTGTGAGTATGGAAGGGTCAGGGAGGTGGGGAATAGTGTCAGTTACAGTAGCCATGTGGCTGAGGCTTGCTCTGTGCCAGACACTGTGTCAGGCATACCACAGAAGCTATTTCCTTTCATTTCTCTTTTAAGATTTTATTTTTATTTATTTATGCATACAAGAACGGAGGTGCAGCCCAGAGGTGCGGGGAGTGAGAGGATCCACCAGAGACAGAGTGGGGAGCAGAACAGGTGGACCTACTGAAGTACACTGCTGAGGGGAGCAGCGGGCGAGACAGGCGAGGTCTGCTGAGCTATGTGGGTCAGCTCCCTGGCTGGGGGTCGACATGCTACAGTGGCTGGTGATAGCTTCCATAGTGCTGAGACTTAACCCCTTGCACCACCAGGGAGGCTCCTCCCTTCATCTTTTTAACTCTTCTGGGAGGTAGCTACTGTTACTGTCTTCCATTTGTGGATGAGGAAAAAGGCTTACGCAGCTTGAAAGTGACCGAGCTGGGGAGAGAATCTGGATCTGGCTGATTTCGCAGCTTGTGTACCTCCCGCTAGAGAGACAGTTTAGGGTCTTGACTAAATAAGCACCTGCATGCGTGAGCCACAGCCTGAGTTCAAATTCAGGCTCTTGCATTTACTTGTGCTGTGACATTGGGCAAGCTGCTCAGTTTCCCTGTGCCCCAGCTCCCTCATCTATTAAATGGGGTAATGATAGGCTCACCCATTAGATGACTGTGAAGGTCAAAGGCGTGTCTGGTATCCAGGAAGTGTCAATAAACTCTAGTTCTCATCTCTACACTGTGAAGAAACTTCCTAAATGTGACTAATATGGTACTTTTGGGGAAACACCTTTGGACTGTTGAATAATAATAACTGTAACAGCTTCAGCGGCAGCTGGCCTTTACTGAGCTCTCCCGAGACTGGCCTCTCTCGTCATAATAGCTGAGCTTCAAAAAGAGAGTAATAAACAAACGGACGCCTGGGCCCTGCCCCAGAAATTCTGAGTCAGTTAATCTGAGTGAGGCCCGGGCGTCTGTGTGTGTGTGTTTTCTTTTTTAATGAAAGCTTTTTACTTTGAAATGACTTTAAGCTAAGAGAAAAGTTGCAAGAATTATACAAAGAACTCGCATATACCCTTTCCCCAGATAGAACAGTAGTACATTTTGCCACACCGGCTTCATCTATCTCTTTACACATACTTTTTTTTTTCCTTCCTGAACCATTTGAAAGTAAGTTGCAAGCATCCAGCCTCTTACACCAAATACTTCAGTGTGTATTTCTTAAGAACAAGGACATTCTTTTTTGTATCCACAGTCCTGAAATCAGAATGAGAGAATTTAACACTGACAGTATGAACTGAATACTGTTAGACTGATAGTCAACTCCCAGTCAAACCTCACTGGTTATTTTAATAAGGTCTTTTATATCAATTTCCCCTGAAGCAGGAGCCCCAGAATCATACGTTATATCTCTCGTTTTTAAGTTTCTTTATTTTGCTGTGACCCACCTTTGTTTCATATGACCTGACATTTTTGAGTAGAACAAGCTTATTTTGTTGATTTACCTTCAATTTGTGGATTGATGAGATGCATTTTTGGTAGGAATATAACAAGTGACATGCTATTATTTTGTCACATCAAGATGTCTGTGATGTCATTGTGTCTTGTTAGGACAGACTAACTCAGGTCATTTAGTTCAGGTTTTTCCACTTTACCCTCTAGAATTAGTAATTCGAGGGGTGGGTACTTTGAGACTATGTGAATATCTTGTTTCTTATCAAACACCTGCATTTAAATCCTTCAAGGGGCCTTCCTTTCATCAGTTTATTTTTATGATGGTTGCAAAGGTGATTTTCTAGTTGGCATTATTAACTGGCATTCCATTGTGAGGAAGAACTTTTTCTTCTTGTTATCAAATGAACTCAGATTTTTAGCTTAATTCGGTGGGTTTTGTAGTCATGCACAGCTTAATGACATTTTGGTCAATGAATGACCACATATGACAGTGGTGCCATTAGGCTGGACCACACAGCCCAGGTGTGTAGTGGCAGTGTCCTCTCTGTGTAAGTATTCTCTCTGACAGTCTCCTAATTAAATAGCCGAAGGAGACATTTTCCAGAGCCTGTTTCTGCTGTTAAGTGAAATGTGACTGTCCTCCATTGCTGCCATTATTTATTTATCTCATGCTGTCCTACATTTTGATTATCTGGCGCCTGTGTTCTTATGATATGTCCCCATCATTTTTGCGTGTTTCCTTACTTTATGGAACAATAGGATTTTCACATTCATCTTATAGTTACCCTGCCCTAGCTCCAGCTTCAACCATTTCTCCAAAGGTCCCTCAGAAACCAAGATCTTGGGTGCAGATCTTGGGTGCAGATCTTGTGCTCATTGCTTCTGGGCGTGCATCCATTAAAAACAAAAACAAGAGCCTCTCCAAGTGAGTCTGTCTTACACCCCAGTGGAGACACGTTGATCTACATCCTGACATTTATCCTCATTTGTGTCTGTGAAGTGGGTACCCTCCTTTTCATTTTATAGATGAGGAAACTGCAGTTCTGGAAAAGTTAAGTAGCCAGCCCATCAATGTCAACAGCTAGGGAGAGACCAAAGCAGGAAGCTTGGTCCAGTTTCCTCCTCAGCAGGCGTCCCAAATGGGGGCTGGTATGTGAGAAGTTTCTTCCAAGCTCTCTGACCCCTTTGTGGATTTGAAAAGACTGGCCACCCCTAGCCAACTGGGCCTGTGAAGTCCTAGGTTCTGCTGCCCCGGAGCTCTGTCAGGCGCTGGGCGGCAGAGCATGTGGCTCACCGAAGTCCCTTGTCTGCAGCCTGATCCAGCTGGAGGCCCTGCTGAGCCGCCTGTGTGGCACCTGCGAAGCCGCCTACCGCGTGCTGCACTGGGAGAACCCCGTTGTGTCCTCACAGTGAGTGGCCCCTCCGTTCTCACCTCTGCTGTGCTAGGGGAATTTGTCAATGAACCCCCACCAGGCCAGCTGCCACCACCCTGCCCCGCTACCGCAGGGGTAGAGAAGCTCCAAGGCTCTTGTGTGCAGTCACACAGACTTAGGGGCTTGAATATCCTGCTTTTATGGGCTTAGCTGCCTTCTTTTATATGTGGCAAAATTATTTTACTAATAGCGAAATGACTATGTACTCTCCCACCTTGGTGTAGCAGCTCATCTTGTGCTGAAATGGCCTTCTAGAGTTTTGTCATATGCATGTGCAGTTGACTCTGGTACAACAGGCGTCTGAACTGCGTGGCGCCACCTATACTTGGGTTATTTTCAATAAGCACCGCTGGCCTCCGCGTGTGTGGGTTCCACGTTCCCGCATCGGCAGGTGTCTGGCGAGGGATTCGCAGATGCAGAACCTATGGGTGACGAGGCCAACTAGAGGACTTGTGCATCTGCGGAGTTTGGTGTCTGGGGCAGGGTGCGGGGGGCTGTGATGTGACTCTGGTTAAATTTTGGGGAAATCAAAAGTTATATGCAGATATTTGACTGTTCGGGGGTATTTTGTTGAAAGATAGCCTCATGGTGTATGTGAGATTTTTTTTCTTTTTCCCTTATATCATAAATAGGTTTCTTTGTTGTTAATGCCTTTTGGGACTATTTGTAATATCAGATTAATATAAATGGTATATGTAATGTCATACACAGGCCCATTCTCCTGATACATTTAGCCAGTTTCTGCTTTTTACTACTAACCCTGTAGTGAACATTTTAATGGGTTTATTAGCTTTTAATCTTTTGAAATTTTTTTCTTAGAATAAATTCTGAGCACTACTGGATTAAATGGCACTCGTGTCTTTGAGGTTTTATTTATGAATAATAATGAAGACTAGTATTTAGTCAGTCTTCACCTTGTGCCAGGTACTGTGCTAGACACTTTAGTTCCCATTTCACACACGAAGGGAGTAATGCTAAGAACCAATGGACTTGCTGAGGTCACACAGCAAGCTGGGTTCAAGTCCGAGTCTGGCCTATTCTGGGTTTCAGAGTCCAGAGCCTGCGGAGTGCTGGGGCGTTTATGCAGCTCTGCTGCAGCCCTGCCAGTGCGGGTTGTCAGCCGGTGGCTTGTGGGTGGTCCTTCCGCCTTGCTTTAGTTCCCAAATGTTGGATTAACAGATCTGGGCTGTTCACTAATGCCCAGAGCTGTTTCTTGCCCGACTGCTATGTGGGTGTGTGCCCCAAATAGGCTTCCTTCTGACCTGCTGAACTGCTGATCCTGTGGTTCCTCTCTGTTGCTCCAGGTTCTATGGGGCTCTTCTGGGAACGGTTTGCATGCTGTATCTGCTGCCGCTGTGCTGGGTCCTTGCCCTTTTAAACAGCACACTTTTTCTGGGGAATGTGGAGTTCTTCCGAGGTAAGCCCTGGGGAGCTTGACAGAGCTAGGGCCTAGGAGAGCTTGACAGACACAGGGCCTGGGCCACACTGAGGGCTGGTGAGCCTCCCTGGTTTCTCTCTCTAGTGGATCATTTGTTTGCTATGCCTTCCAGCAGGGGGCAGCACCACACTAGGGCGGTTAGTTGGGATACAGAGGCTGCTGCCTAGGGATCCCCCACCCTTCCCAAGGCAGGTGAATCACTGCTTACATGTTATGGTGGCCTCTGGGAGATGAGGGAGGGATGTTTTCCCAGTGTTGCCACTACCCCCCGGGATGCAGCCACCTGGAGTTGCTGCCACATCTCTGTGTGATTCCAGAGTACTCGTTTGCCATCTGGCTTCTGAGACAGTGAGGCAGTCTGGGGAGGCCCTGAGTCACAGAGGCCTGGGTCTGTACATATGTTGAGGGTGATTGCTATATTTGCTTTCCTCTCTGTGGTTGGAGGGAATTTATCAGGCACTTACTACATTTAATCTCTCTGTAACAATCTCATGGGGTAGGTGGTGGTATCTGTTTTGTTTATGAGGCTTGGCTTAGGTGACTTGTTCAGGTAGGAGGGCAACTCTTTCCTGTAGGAGAAAATGGGGTGTTGGAGGAAGAGGCCAGCCAGCTGTAGCGCTAGGTTCTCCCAGAGCACCTCTCATTCCACCGTGTTTCTACTCCCCACCCTTTCTTCTTGGCCTGGCCAGTGGTGTCTGAGTACAGGGCTTCTCTGCAGCGGCGGATGAACCCCAAGCAGGAACAGACTGCCTTTGAGGGCCCACCCCTGCTGGACGTGGGGGGGAAGAGCACCCTGCTCGATTGCACACCTGTGTCCACACCCACAGAGGTGAGTACCCTGGGCCATCAGGGCAGAGCCTGCTGCAGGCAGGCTGCGGAGCCTTCCTATTACTTCACTCCATGCAGCTCCTGGGCTGGCCTCTGTGTAGTTCCTGCTTCTGCCCAGGCCCGTCTCCTTTGACGTGGCTAGTAATAACTGCAGTAATAATAGCTGTTCTATTTCTTTTCTGCTTTATTGAGTGCTTACTTTGCTGTTGCAAGTACTTTATGGCTAGCAACCCCACGAGGTGTTGGTTACTTCTGAGAGTGAGAACGTGCTCACTTTCAGAGGCTGAGGCAGGGTGGCTGCCCCGGCGTGGTGGGAGCAGGACTCAGAGCCCTGTGGTTCTGGAGCACATCCTCTCCAGTGCTGGGCACTGCTGAGCCCAGTGCTGGACTATAGGATGCTCTTTCCAGTAACTTCCTTCTTTCTTGCAATTGTGGCACTTTCTCTGGGCAAGGAATGAATGTTTTGGGAAGCCTGGATTTTGGCTCTAGTGAGGTGTTCTAGACCTTAGAGGAAGGGCTCATTTCTCTCTTTCTGTAATAGAGTCTCCCTTCCCAGGACCTCACGCCGGGCAGCGTGGAGGAGGCGGAGGAAGCCGAGCCTGATGATGAGTTTAAAGATGCTATTGAGGTGGGTAGCCCTGGAGCCATGTGACTTCTCATATCCCAAGGCTGGGTTTTGGAAACTTTTTTATCCAAATAGGAGTTGAAACTTGCTCTGAGCTAGAACCCACTGTTTGGAAGGGTGACATTGAGCCTTCCCTTGTCCTGCGTGCCCAGCATGGGGATGACGCGGGAAGCCTCTGGGAAATGCCTGCTGTGGTGAGGCGGGGTGGGGTGGGCAAGTTTGGGAGGGGTTATTTACTGCCTTGGCTGGAGTCACTGGGCTCGGTGCCTTTGAGGTGGGGAACACAGATTGGGGGAGGCAGGGCCTGGGCCTCTTACTACTCAGCAAGATGTCCCTTTGGGGTGTAGGAAGGGGAGATTAGAAAAGGTGGTTGCATAGCCAGGTGCTAGGTCAGAGAGAGTTAAAGGCTTCCTGAGTTTGTTTTTTTTTTTTTTTTAGCTAATATTTAAAAATGGAGATTTCAGTGAAAACCCTTACAAATTTTCAGTGTTGAAAGAGTCGAAATCAGGCCCTGAGTCTGCAGGGCTAGAGCTGTAGCCCTGCAGTAACTGGGGAGTGCTGGTCTCCTCCAGAAGGCACTTGGGTCCCACCCCTCCCCATTGTCTCGCCCCAGTCCCAGCTCATTTTTTGTCACATTTGCACTGTTGTTTTTCTTATAGTAGGACGTCTTTTTGTTTGTGTCTCTTCATAAAATGGGAAATTAAGACATAAGAAATGGGGGTCATTGAACCATCTAGCCCTCTATGTGCTAACGTCAGCCTTGTCCATTTTCAACTACTATGAGTTCTCTGGGACCTTAATATACAATTGTAGACTCCCATGGTGGTAAGGAATATAATTGGGAGGGGCTTTCAAGCATTTTTGTTCAGAACCACAGTAAGAAGACCATTTTACATCTTGACTCAGTTTATACTAAGGTCTGGAAAATAGAGAAAACATAGCTGTAGCAGAGGTCTCCTGAAAAGTACATTGTAAGGAATATTTTCTTTCTTGGTCTGTTTTAGTCTATTAAAATAATGACCCAGCAAATTATTTCACCCAGTTGAAAAGACAGTAATATACAACCTCCCCCAGAGAGTCTCAAGCATAGTCAGTGTCGGTCCTTTCATTGGGGCCTCTGTTAATGTCACCCGTGGGGACAACTCAGGAGTAGTGCTTCTGTGTCTCCCTTTGCTTGGGGATCCTCCTCCCGCAGCTTCCTCCTTCTTGCTATCTCTGTCTCTCTCCTGTTTTCTCTCCTTCTCCCCCGCATCTTGGGAGGCAGGAGACCCACTTGGTGGTGCTGGTAAGTAGGAGCCTGGTGAGGTGGGCAGGGACTGGATGGTGGGAGGGTGGCTGAGCCAGCTGTCGCCTGTGGGGTCTGCTGTGCTGGGGTGCTTCTGCAAGCAGGTCCCAGAGCCCTGCCAAGAGGTGGGCAGGACAAGAAGGCGCTGTTCCCACAGGAGGATGATGAGTGTGCCCCGTGCCCAGCAGAGGATGAGCTGGTCCTGCAGGATAACGGCTTCCTGAGCAAGAACGAGGTGCTGCGCAGCAAGGTGTCGCGGCTCACAGAGCGGCTCCGCAAGCGCTACCCCACCAACAACTTCGGTACCTTCAGGGGGTGGAACAGCATGGGGGCGGGCGGCGGCAGCCCCCCTCTGGGGCCAGACTCTTCGGGTTGTGGGTGCTGGTTGGCGACAAGAGCATGGACCGTTGCTCTCTCTGGGGCCCTGGGCAGGGGCAGTGTGAGCGGTCGTGGCTTCCTTTTAGTCTCTCTGGCCTGATGGGGCTTAGTGTGTGGGCAGACGAGGCCATCGGTTCTGGAAACACACCACCCCAGGACTGCAGGGAGGTTTAATCCTGAGCAGGCAGAACCTCAGAAGGTTGTGTCACAGAACGGTTGGGAGCAGAGTAGAATTTGGTGCAAATCCGAATTCTGCCTGGTGTCTTTAGGCAAATTACTTAACTTGGGCCTGTTTTCCCTTCTCACAGGGTGGTTACATCAGTAGGTGAGATGCTACTTACTGGCTGCCACCACGGTGCTGGCTGGTTTGTAGCAGGAATTTGGATGAGACTCACTCTCATCGTTGACATTGGAGGCCCTGGTCCATCCCTTGGTTTCTAGGAGCCTCTGGATCTTTCCAGTTCAGCTGGAAGCAAGTTGAAACAAACTGTATCTTCTCAGTGTGATAGAATCCTCAGTGTCCTTTTCTCCAGCCGAGATTGCAGATTGGTCAGTCCTTGTTTTATTGAAGGGTGGAGGGAGGTCAAGCAAGGCACTCTGGAGAAGGGTGGATTTGACTGTCACCACAGCAAGAGCCGAGGCAGGGAAGTTATGGCTGAAGCCTAGAGTCACCCTAGGGCCGGAGTTGCTGGGTGTCAGCTGACGGAGGAGGACTGGGTGGCTGTACTGTATGTTCTGGTGGGAGTGTGTTCTGGGTCCTGTGCCCTTCCGGGGAGCTGGTGATTATCCAGAGGAATTGCACCCCAGCGCATCTGGAGGCCTGCCTTCCCGCCCCTGGCAGCCAGGGCAGCTGTTTTCTCAGGCTCAGAGGCCCTGGCCCTGCGGCTTCTTTCTGTGCGTGAAGTCAAGGTGCCTTCTGTTCTCTGGCTTCTGTGCACGCAGGGTTCTGTGCGCTTCCAGCTCCGCTGGCTCCTGGAGTCCCGGCAGTAGCTGTGACAGGAGCAGGCAGGCGGTTCTTGCGGACTTGGAGGCAGCTGGCTTCCAGCAGTCTCAGGTGACACTGCGCCACCATTGATACTTCGGCTCTGGCAGATGAGTCACCTGTGTCTGAATTTGAAGTAAAGGACATTAGATGCTCTCATTTTACAGACGCGTGACCTGAGCTCAAAGCATTTGCTGAAAATCTTCAGTCAGTACGTGGCTGAGCTTTGACTCAGACTCAGGACACCTGATCAGGCTCCTGTGTTTGTCCCTCCTCAGGGCAGAAAATGCTGCTTTTCCTGAGCCCCTTTTAGTCCTGTCCTCAGGGCTGCCCGTAACCCCCGAGGCATTTTCGAGCTCTTTGCTGTGTTGCAGGTGAAGCTCCTGCAGTCCAGGAGCGGGCAGTGGCACCTGCGTGTTCATTTTGCCTTTTTTTTTGGTAGCAGCAGCCACAGGCTGGCTGCCAACAGCATTTACCTTCAGTATCTTGGCTCCAGGTCTCTCCTTGCTCTGGCTAACGCCGCCTTTCCTTGAACCTGGAGTCTCCTTCAGCAGGAGCGGCAGGTGATTCTGACTGAACAGAGAAAGGAACCATAGTCAGTGTTGCTTTGGGGCCTTGGTGTGAAGGCGAGACCTGGTGCTCTGTACCTGGCCCACCATGGTCGGAGGCCACAGTGTTGCTCCTGGAGGCTGAGCATTGCTCTGGCCAGATCACAGGAGGTCTTTGGGCCCAGTTCTAGAAACCTCCTTTAATACCCTTCTCCCTTCTCAAGCTCTTCCAAGACCCAGTTCAGCTTCCTTTCGGGCCCACTGCCTTTGGCAGGGTTCTGTGGTCCCCTTTAGGGAGCGCCCTCATGCCTTCTGTGACTACTGCCTTTTCTCCCTGTTCCGTGCCCCCTGCCTGTGTTGGATGTTTCTGCCAGTCAGTATTGAGGATAATCAGTATTCTGGGGGCAGCCCTGGGAACCTTGGTTCTTGTCAGGTTTGCTTTTGCTTTGGGGGCTGGCTCTGGTTTGAAGGGCCCACTGTGGCCTTTCCTCCCTCCTCTTGATTCTTTCCTTACCTGTGTTCCCTCCCCTCATCGTCTATGTCCTTGTAGTCGTGTGTTCCATCTTTAATTTTCCTGGGTGTTGGTGGGCACCACTTCCATTAGGCCTAGCTGCCTGACACTGCCTCTGAAAGAGCATTGGGCCTCTGCTTCCCCACCTAGCCTTTCTTCTTACAGCCTCTTGCCTCCTTGCCGCCATTTCCTTGGCTGCTGTGGCCTCCGGTGCTCTCCTGCCCCACCCCACCCCCCTCCAGTGCCTGCGTGTTTTGCCCTGCGCATCTTGGAAGGTGCCTGGTTCTGAGCCTCTGAGATGACAGAGGGCGGGTGTCTGGGGTGTTAGGAGGTGTTTCTGTTTTTATCTGTGGGCACAGTACCTGGAAGGAGACCCTTGGAAGGGTTGTGCCAGGCAGGCTTCGTTGGAGGCCGTCAGAGCGACTGCCGCTGTGGGGTGCCATTGTCCAGCTCACCAGCATGGTGTCACCACAGGGAGCGGATGCCGCTGGGTGCTCTTGGCTCCCGGGAGCTGGACCCGAGGGTGGGGCCTCTGCGCCCTGGAGGGTGCAGGGACTGGCAGCTGCGTGTGGTGGTCTGGCGGCTTGGCTGCCCGTGGCGGTCAGTCTTCCCTGTCCCGTTTGAATTCCTCCTCTGACTTCAGACCCGGACTCTGCTCCCTGGCTCGCTGTGCCCGGTCAAGGCGTGTGGGCCGGGCTGGCGTCCTGAGTGTCCCCGTTTGGAGGAGCCAGGAGCAGGTGGGAGTTGAGAGGCCGGGGCTGGGCCAAGGCTAGCTGCTGCTTCTGTTTCTCAGGGAGCTGCACGGGCTGCTCGGCCACCTTCTCGGTGCTGAAGAAGAGGGTAAGTTTCCCCGATGGTGTGTTTTGGGGGACTTGTGACGAGATGTGGTCAAGTCATCAACAAAGTCTGATCCCTCTGGCCACGTTGGGGTTGGATCCGAGGTTTGCTCACAGGAGTGGGTGGCCCGCCCCGTGCTCATGCTTCGCCCCCCTTCCTGGGGCTGTCCCATTTGGTGTCATCCTGCCCTTGGTGCCCAGTCCCGCAGTGATCCCAGTTCCTTAGGTGGTATCAGCTCTCGGAAAGGAGGTGGGCGAAACGGGGCTTCAGGTGCCCAGAGTGGAAGGTGCATCAGATTTTCACCTTGGCTCTTGTTTGCAGCGGAGTTGCAGTAACTGTGGAAACAGCTTCTGCTCTCGGTGCTGCTCCTTCAAGGTGCCCAAGTCCTTCATGGGGGCCACAGGTGAGTGTGTGGGCACTGGGGGTCGGCATTGGGAGGGCTTGGCAGGTTCCTGTTCTCTCTAAGGGCTGCATTATGGGAAAGGAGCAAGGGATCAGTGAGAGGTCAAGGGAACTTGGGATTCTGGCCTGTAGTAACATCTCCATCCTCTTTTATCAAATAAAACCCTGAAGTACTGATGCCTGCGCAAGGGCATGTGTAATGTACCCGAGTTGTGAAGCGTAAGAACGCATGCCCCTGACTGCTGCTTCCGGGTTAGAAATAGAACTGGTCACCCCAGCGAGGCTTCCTGGTGCTTCCTCTGCCTTCCCCAGCAGGACCACCTTTCTGAATTATATTCTTCTCATAACAAAATAAAATAATTTTTCCTTTTAGAAAAGATACACATGCTCATTGTGAACAAAACCAAGTGTGCAGATCAGCCGAAGGAAGAAAGTCAGTCCTGATCTCAGAGCTTGTTCCTGGTTGTCAGTGCCAACTCACACGTTCTAAGAAAATTGGGAGCATGTTTTAAGTACTCCTTTGTAAAATGTACATTAAATTAGTTTTTTTTTTAATTTTTCTGGTCATGCAAGTAACACATGCTTATTCAGGAAGATTTGGAAATTGTTTTAGAGAGAAGGAAGAGAAAAAAATAATCCTGCGATCTTGCCACCCAGGATAACCAGTTAAAACACTTTGGAAATTTTCCTTTGGTATTTTGTTTAAAAAAGATTTTTTTTTTAAGATTTATTTATTTATGCATACAAGCTGGGGTACAGGCCAGAGACGTGGGGCGGCGAGAGGGTTCTCCAGCGACAGAGTGGGGAGCATCACAGGCAGATTGATGGAAATACACTGCTGAGGGGAGCAGTGGGTGAGGCAGGAGAGGTCTGCCGCGAATGTGGGAATCTCCCCGGCCGGGCGTCGAACTCGCGTCGCCGACAGCTCCACAGTGCAGCGCTTAACTGCTGCGCCACCAGGGAGACTCTTAAAAAACATTTTTAAAGGTGTTCTGTTGGTGCGAAAATACTTTCTAATGTGTGGGGTGACTGGGAGGAGCATATGTGTGGGCGTATGCTATTGGCATAACCACTGCCAAAGTCTCCAATCCCCATGGAAAGAGCTGCACCATGAAAATGGCAGGCTAGTGAGCTTGGACAGTGGTGGGTGGTCTGATGGGGCTCTGGGCTATGGAGAAGGTAGTTCTAGAGTTGGCACCATGGGCCAAAGGGCATGAGGAGAAATGTCTAACCAAGTTGTTCTTCCTTTTCAGCCCCGGAAGCCCAGAGGGAGACTGTGTTTGTGTGTGCCTCGTGTAACCAGACCTTGAGCAAGTGAGAAGAAGGGCAGGGTCCAAGCGGGCATCGTCCCTGGGGCCAGCAGTAGACCCCACCCTCCCCATCCCTAGCCCTGTGTGGCGTGTGCCGGGCAAGTGTGGCCCACAGCTAGGTAGGCTTTCCCTTCTGTCCTTGCTGTCTCTAGCCAGGTTCTGGAGTTGCTCCCCATTTCTGGGGATGGCTGGTGATAATGAACTGAGGACCGGACCGGGAATGCAGGCTAGAGGGCAGCAGAGAGCGAGGCTTGGTTGCTGGTGGGGCTTTCTGCGAATCAGGGCATCTCTCTGGGCTTGGGAATTCTAGGAGACCAGAGTTTAGAGACTGGGAAAAGAAATTCTTCCCATGTTGGGTATTGGCTGGAGCCCTTGCCCTCAGGAGAACCTGAAGAAGGGCTTAGGGGTGCCACACCCCAACTCTGCTGCTGGAATGTCCCTCCAGGCATCAGGGTCTCATTCCCCACTAGCAGGTGCTGTCCCAGCTGACGCGACTGAGAGTGCAAACGGTTCTTCCCCAAGTCCCCCCAGAAGAGAGTGTGTGGGGAGGGCCTGGCAGAGGGCCTCAGTGTTCAGCTCAGCAGAGCCTGGGGCTCTAGGGGCTCCGGTGACCTCGGTGCCCTGACGGGAACTTGACTTGCTACATCTCAGCCACGTACTGCCCTGCTGTCCTCAGCTCCGCCAGGTAGATGCCCGGCACTCGGATCGCCTGCGCCCCCCGTTCAGCCTCAGGCACTCCTCCTCTGGCCTAGAGTTATATGTTTCCCCCCTGCCCCTTGACCCATGGAGACAGACCAGGACAGACAGAGCAGCAGTCTTGAAGTCCTGGACCCTTGGGCACCTGGGAAATGTGGGATCCTCTCTGGGCTGGCTCCTAGATTCCAGGGCTGTTCCCCGACGGGACAGTCTCAGTGTGGGATATGGCCTTGGGTTCCCCATCCTCTCTCCAGCAACTTCACATTCACTGTGGACAGTTAGGGACTTGGGTCCCTCCCTAAGCCATGAGCGGGCTCAGGCACCTTTCCTTCCCTGGAGCTGCCCTGCCTTTTTGATGTATTTATTTATTTATTGCATGGTTCCTCAGCAGATGTGGCACAAGGAATGGGAGGAGGAGGAGGCTGGGGGGTCTTCTAGGATACCCCCTGGAGTCATGGGCTGCCCGGGACCAGCACCCAGGAGGTGGAGGTGGAGATGGGAGGAGGAGATGTCTCTGTACCCTGAGCAGGGACCCGTGGGGGTGGGTTGGGACCCGCCCTAGACCAGCTTTCTCGCCAGGCCAACAGTCTAGCGAGGGTGGGCAGCCAGGGGCCTGCCCCAAGCCGTGAGGTGCACGTCTCTGGAGAGCCAGGCAGGCCTTGGGGCACCCCTTCCTTGGACCCCTTTGTCCTGCTAAGGGATGAGAGTTAAGTATCTGTTGTTCACTTACACTGGAGAGGAACGAAAAGGATTTCTGTGTATTTGGAGAATTGTCAATAAAAAGGCCTCAAGCTGCTTATGTTTTTGTGCTGGTCCTTGCACTCACCCTCTCCCCTACGGCATGGGAAGTAGAAGCATGAGAGGCTGGGGTGCGGGGTATTTCCTGGGGGCCAGGCATAGAGGCAGTGAGTGTTCGACACACACACATCTCATACACTCCTCACAACGGCCCTATGAAGCAGGCCCTGTTTTCCCCATTTTACAGGTCAGGAGATTGAAGCTCAGGGAAGTTGTGTCTGCCAAAGCCTTGACCTGGCACTTTGCAGTCCAGGGATGGAGGCGAACCGTGTCTCTCAGACGGTAGGTGTGGGGCCGAAGAGGGATGGTGAGGCCTGTCCCAGCTGTGCATCCTCATGCCCTCACACACGTCCCTCGGTTCCTGGGCTTGGGGTGTCCTTGCAGCACTCTGAGCCTCGATGTGGCCTGGGGGAGTCTGCAAGGCCCAGGGGCCCCGAGGGCTGGAGAAGCAGATGGGCCTTGTCCTGGCAGTTCTTACGGAAGAGCACATTCACTTTAAAAAGCACTGAAGTGGCCTTAGCAGCCTGGTGGTGGAGGTGAGGTGTTGCGAGGAAAGGAAAATAGGGCCTTGGAGCCAAAGGGGACTGCAGTGTTAGCACCTGGCCCTGGAACGAGGAGGCTGCCCTGACAGGTCTCAGGAAGGGGTGAGTGTCATGGGGAGGTCAGTTGCAATATGCTCAGAGCTCATCCAGGCCAGTGCCTCACTGAAGGAGCCACATGGCACTCACTTGAGGGTGCATGCCCCCCACAGTGTTTAGAGGGCAGAGGAAGGGACTTCCCTTACAGCAGGAGTGACCAACATTAGCTGAGGAGAGCCCCAGGGCAGTCAGGGCGGCATCCGCCGTGGCCCACCCCACGCTCGGCTCTGTGCGCCACCAGTGGCTCAGCCTCGCTGGAGTGAGTTATGATGGGCTTTGTGTCCACGGCTTTCTGAGCTGCTTTCCTCATCTGTAAAAGGGGTGTGGCAGGAACAGCTGCCTTACAGGGCTGCTGTCAGGACTAAACGAGAGTCCACATGAGACACGCAGGAAATTCTAACTTGTGACCATTATCCTGGCATTCTTCTGGAAAAGAACAAACAACTCTGCCATGGATGGCTTAGAACAGCAACTTTGGTTTTTTTTAAAACCAGAGCGTAATCTAAGATTATTATTCAGGAAAGAATGTGAGTGAAAGGCCAGAGTGTAGTTTGAAAAAGCGTAGTCAAAATCATTTTACTTTGGGAAAATGCAAACAATGCGTAATGGTGAAGTGCCAGCAGCCTGAGGGGCTGGGTACCAGGGCGTGAGAAACATGGTTTCTATCAACTGGGGTCAGTGGCCTCACAGAAGGGAAGCCGGTGGGGCACCTCCGAGGGCCTCGAGAGCTGGCCAGAGATGGACAACTTTCAATTGCAGGCACCACCACGAAAATAGAGCTGAAGAGAGATTAAGCTGGATGGAATTGTGCCTTACAGCTGGTGGGGGCAGCAGCACGGAGAGGACCTGAATGGTAGGCGGAGGGGATCTGGAAGGCAGACTGCCCTTTGTGGGACTGGGTGCCTGGTTTAAAAGATGGCCCCTAGTTCTCAGGTACACGTGAGGAGAGGGGATGGTAGCCAGGTCCTGCTGCCCTCCTGGCACCTGTTGGGGCAGTTCTGAGGTATGTTGCCAGCACCCACAGCCTTGCTTGGGTTGAAGGTTTTGTCATGGTTCGGTAGTGGTGGGGAACAGCCCCCAGAAAGCCCTGGCTGGCCTTACACGGATAGTGGTTCGTAAGTGCTCAAGGATTTGTGGTTCTTGACCCCCTGGTCATTGGAGGTAAAGCCAAATGAACCTCCATTTTTATCCCCATGTCTCTAAGGACTGAGGTGTTCCTTGGCAGGGTCCCGGCTCCAGCATCTGCCCTACACTTGGTGGCCTAAGATGATGGTAATACCTATGTTTATTCACACTTTTGCCAGGCAACATGCTGAGCGCATTGTCTCACTTCACACATGACAATGCCCAAAGCTAGGTTCTGTAATTTACTCCGTTTAGCTGATGAGCAGATGGAAGCCGAGGGAGGTTAAGTAACCTGCCCTAGGTCACAGACCTAGTAAGCGTGGAGGTGGATTTGAATTGTGCCACAGGTGCTCATACACGCCTCATTTGTGGAACTCAGGAATGTGGTCTTGTCCTGGCTGTCACTCCACTCCATTCTGGCCTTGCTTCCTACCAGCTCCAGGAGCTTTTGCGCCAGGGAGCTTATAGGAGGGGCCTGTCCACCCCAGCCTTAGTGAAATGGGCACAGCCTTTAGGGAAACAGAGGCAGCCTTGTGGCAGGAGCTCCACTAGGCCCCCCTGCTCTCCCCTGCTCCTAGCACCCCCTGTCCTTCCTTAGCTGGGTCTGTTTCAACACCCTAGCAGAGCAGTGCATTCCATTCTCTGGCACAGCTGGGGGCTGGGGATTCCTGTTTGCCCTGGCCTCTTCACAGCCTCAGCAGAGTCTGCTGTCTGGGCTGGGACACTGGGTCCCTACCACACACATTCCAGCAGCAACCACCCCCCCCACGTTGGATTTCCCAGGAGTGAACTTTAGCCAGGATTATAGCCCACTAAACAGTTGTGGGATGTGAGCTTCCTTTGTGGGACCCAAAGGTTAAATGCTGACAGGGCTGAGGGGAGGAGGGAGCAGGGGTAGGTTGTTCTGGGAGCTGGGAGAAAAACCACAGTCTCAGGCTGGCTCCTCTGTCAGGGCACTTGGAGTGTGAACAGGGCTCCTAGAAATCTTCCTGTGAGTCGGGGGCAGAAGAAGGGCCATCTATCCTCCCCACCCCGCTTGCTGGCTTAGCCCTCTGTAGGCAGCAGTATAAGTGGTTAAGAGCACATACAAGCTGTGTGTCCTTCAGCCAGTTTGTTAACTTCTCTGAACCTCAGCCTCATCATCATTAAAGTGGGCTATTAGCAGTACCTATGTCAAAAGTGGCTTAAGTTAGACTGTCACAGTGCTTCCAGCAGTGCCTGCCACCCAGGTCAGACTTGATGTTTATTGATTACTAGAATTTTATGTCTTCTCCCTCACATTGACTTGTACACTGTCGAGGGAATGTATTTTCTTTTTTTTTTTTTAAAGATTTATTTATTTATTTTTTTTATTTATACATACAAGCTGGGGTGCAGGCCAGAGGTGTGGGGCGGCGAGAGGGCTCACCAGAGACAGAGTGGGGAGCAGAACAGGCAGATCAGAAGTACACTGCTGAGGGGAGCAGCGGGCGAGGCAGGAGAGGTCTGCCCCACCATGTGGGATTCTCCCCGGCCGGGCGTCGAACTTGCGTTGCCGCTGCCGACAGCTCCACAGCACAGCGCTTAACCGCTGCGCCACCGGGGAGGCCCCGGGAATGTATTTTCTTAAGCAGATCCAAGTGTAGGCTGTCTCCTTTATGAAAGTAACAATTCTGGCTTTTAGGTGAGATTTTCCTGTCTTTTCTCTGCCTTCCTGCCAGTGACATTTTTTAGGAATTTACTGGGCACCTGTCATGAGCAGGCGCGTGCTAGGTCATGGGCTTTGCTGAGGGAAAATAGAAATTACCATTTAACGAACATCTTCTAAATTCTGGGCCTTGTTTCCAGGCAATTTCTAGACAATTCTCCACTTACCACCTGCCACGTGTGAAGTAGACAGCATTCCTCTGTCTACAGCTCGGCCGTGTTCCCAACCCTGCCATCACTAAGTCACAGGCTCCAAACCCAGAACTGGGCTCCACGGCCTCTTCTCCCTGAGCCTGAGTGTTTAGCCACTACCCCAAGTCTTCCTATTTAGCATCAGGACTCTGACTTTGTGCCCGGCCGACTCATGTGACTTACCTGCTCCTTTGCACCAACAAGTGGCCACTGAACTAGAAGCAGAAATCTTCTAGTGCCAGGGAAGCTTGTTGGGGATGACTTTTCTTGGTCAAAAGGCTAGAGGCAGCTCACCTGCTGCATTTGCTCTTAGTTTTTCTCTCCCTTTTTTATTTTTTAAAAGATGCATTTGTACATACAAGCTGGGGTACAGGCCAGAGGCGTAGGTCGGCAAGAGGATTCACCAGAGACAAAGTGGGGAGCAGAACAGGCAGATCTACGGAAATACACTGCTGAGGGGAGCAGCGGGCAAGGAAGGAGAGGTCTGCCACACCATGTGGGAATCTTCCCCACTGGGCACAGTGCAGCGCTTAACTGATGCACCACCAGGGAGGCCAGTTTTTCTCTCCTTTGCTGCCTGGACTGCGGTTGAGAAGTTGAGAGAAGGCACCACCTGTAACCATGACAACAAGAGCCACCCCCATCCGTCCCCCCGGGAAAATGGAAGTCTAGAACACAGAGCTCCCACCCCCTTCTGGACTTCTTGAAGAGGGCAAAGCCCCGTGGTTCCTAGGGGTTTCCATTCCATGCAGTCAGAGGCAACTGGGCATCTACCCTCAGCCCAGAGGCTGTGGGCACCGGCCGCCTGTCTCCAGGTGGGCAGGAGGACTGAAGGAAACCAAGGGTGGACCCAAGCCTCGCAGGCCTAGGTGGTCTTTGGAGATTGCTGGGGCTCTGACAGCAGATGTTGGGGACAGAGTCAATGGACAGAGCAAGGCCTGACCCCTGGGGTGGGGCTGGGTGAGGGGTGCTTTACTGGGGCTTCCTGGGATGGGCTAAGGGAGCCTCTTCTCGTCCCGCTCCCTCTCACTGGCTGCCAGCACCTGACAGAGGTCGGTATTATGCTCCGGCCAGAAGCGGCTTGAGTCCTGTATGTTGAGTGGAAAAATAATCCCTACTTCTGGTTGACCATAGAAGTGTCCGTAAATATTTGGTCGGGGTGGGAGGCTGGGAGACAAAGGGTAGATTCAGGGAGCCAGGTGGGCCGGGCAGGGTTTAGGCGACGGCGGGTGGCACCGGCTGCTTTTGAGCTGAGGAGAAACAAGCGGGCCTCTGCTGCTCCTGACCTGTGGTGAGGCCACCTGATGGCCCAGGGGTGATCGATGGGCGGGCTGTTAGACCACCTGTTAGTGCACAGTGGCCCACAGTGGGATTCGGGCCTCGGGCCTTTTGAGCTGAGGCAGCGTATACCTCAAGAGTTGGGCAGCTGTGACTGGACTTGGCATCCAGCAGCCACACCCCCGCTGGTGAGGAAAGCCCCTCCTCTGGGGGTGTGCCCAGCCCCCTGTTGTGGGTGCATCTGCTCTGTCCCTCCACATCTGCCCCTGGACACTGGCTAGGGAGCTCTTTCCTGGCACCACCCCTTCCAAATGCTGGACATTAAGCGGCCGTGATCTGTTGCCCCCATTTCAAACTTGCCCTCCCTGCGCATCCAGCGCAAGGTGACAGCCTTCATCTGCCCTGAGCCCACTGAAGAAGGCCCCTCAGGTACACGGCATGCGGGTCCAAGCCCCTTCTAGCCTGGGGGGACCTCACTCCATCTTCTCCTGTCTCAGATAAGTTGCTTATCTAGATCTTGGTTCTCAACCTTGGCTGCACATCACTCCAGGAGCAGCTGGAAACGCACATTGCCGAGCAGCGAGAGGCTGATGGGATTGCATGAGAGTGGGGCCCGTTTTCTGTAAAAGCTGCCGAAATGATTCAGGTATTTATGCGTTAAAACCAGGTTGTAGTGGTCTGGGGTGGTCTGAGCTGCATTTCCAACCAGCTCCCAGCTGTTAGAGTAACACTAAGCATCTTCTAGGGACAGGACATACCCAGAGGGCTTGGGTGTAGGGGCGGGAGGAGTTATGCAGGGGGCCTGCTCTCCAGAGTGGTTCCTGGGGCCCAGCCTTCTAAGTGTCCTGGGGTCAGGCATTGCCTGTGTTGAAGCTGAAGGAGACTGGGGTTCAGACTGGGAGAAGACATCTGTTCCTCCTCTGGACAAAGGGACAGTCATCTCCATCCCTTACTTCATGGCCAGGATGAGGGTAACCCCTAGCTGTCGCTCTGTGGGGACCCTACAAACACACAGGCGTTGGTCTTAGGTGTTCCCAGTCTGTGGACAGGCCTCTTCCTACAGTTCCCTTCTGAAACTCCTTCTTCCTGCTGCTCAGGAACCAGCAACAAAGAAATCAGCTGTTCAAACCAACTGTTTTCTTCAATTTAATTAAAAACTTAAAAAACTTAAAAACAAACCCTATCTGCATCAGTCATCTAGTACCTATGGCCTCGCAGCAGTAGCAATAATTTACTCATCATCAGGGAGGAAAGGGCATGCGGAGGCTGAGGGTGAACCCCAAGAAGCGAGCCTATACAGAGGTCTGGGCTGGGCACCCCTCAGTCCTGGGGAAGGCAGGGAGGTGGGACTGGAGATCACTGTGACCCCAATGCCTTTGCTTTGGAGGCTGGTCTGAGGACACTTGAAGGGGCTCAGCCTATTACTCAGACTTCCTCTTTAAGCCCAGGCCCCACCAGCAGGGGAGCTGACCCCACAGTCTACTCTGGAACCCGCCTCAGCTGCTCAGAATCCTTCCTTCCCTTGCTCTCTCCTCCTGCCTGCTGAGACTCAGGGTTCCCCCCACATGAGAGAAAGTTCCCAGGGAAGCCAGAACCCCTGGATCCCTTAGGGCCTGTGCTGGTAATTACTCTGCATGAAACCACCCTCTTGCAGGGGCTGCTTCAGCCTGGGGGTGGGGGCAAGGCCTGGTGGGTGGGAGGAAACGGGGTGGTGGTGGGGGACAGAGGGCAGGCACTGCAGGCTGGGTGGGGGAGGGCCTAATGCCCTTCAGTGGGGCTCAGCAGCCCCATAGAAGAAGGGGTAGTAGAGGGAGCAGGGGTAGGAGAACATGAACTTGACTGCAAACTTCATCTCCTTGTTCTTCTTGTCCCAGCGGTAGACAGCCATGAGCAGCAGCTGTCCGTCCACTTTGCGGCCCATGACCAGGAAGCTGCCCGCCAGGTTGTCCAGCTGCGGGCAGGGGCAGCCTGCGCCGCTCTTCATGTGCAGCGCCAGCCTCTTGGTGTCCTTGCGCTTCAGGGGGCCTGGCTTGAGCAGCTTCTTCTTCTTCTGGGCTCCAATCAGCTTTCTGTCCCCGTTCTCTATCTTGACCTCCTTGATGCGCATTTTGACCACTGCGTGTGGGTGGGTGGACAGAGGGACAGCTCTGAGAACAGCTGAGAACGGTCAGCTTTGCTCAGGATGCCCTGCAGATGTGTCTGTGCCTGCAGCTCCCAGCCTGGGGCTTGGGCGGGTGCGCTGACGTGTACATATAATATTTATGGGATAGCATCTCCTGTTGTTGGCTGGACTTCATGGACAAGGGACGGGGGAATGAGGTTCGGAGGAGTTGTACCCCACCCAAATGGTACAGCCTGGTTGGACTGAGGTCCTGCCAGCTCCAGAGCTCAGGCCTTTTCGTGCTATCAAGCGCAGGGTGGAGAACACTTGAGGAGGAGTGGAGTGGAGTGCTCCTGGTAATGTTGGGGGTGAGGCTGACCACTTAGAGGGGGATTTCGTGGCGGGGGGGGTCCTTGTGATGGAGGGAGGTTGGACTTCATGACCTCGGGGTGCTTCCAGTGGGGTTTCTGGTTGTGCGTGAAGTGTGCGTGTGGCTGGCACGGTGGTGGGCTGGTGAATATTTGACAACTGGCTCGGGAGGGGCCCGCTCTGCATCACGTGTGGTTTCCACGGGGTATACCCCCCCCAGGACCCAGCATTTCACAGACACAGGCTTGGGAAGAGCTGCGCACAACCAGCTCTTGCTTGTGCGAACACATGACCATGATGTGTGTACGAGGCTGTGTAGTGTAGGTAGGAGTGTGTGTGTGTCGAGTTGTGTGTTTTGTGCATGAGACTGCTTGTGATGTGTGGAGGTTGGAGTGAGATGGGGTGGGGGGTGTTTGAAGGCGGGGTCTGTGGTCCTAAGGTGGCGGCAGAGAACCTGATAGCGCTGGGCATGGGAGGCCTGGGCTAGTGTCGCCTCTCAACAGGCCTCTGGAGCCCGTCTCTGAGACCAGCCAGGGAAGAGCCAAAGAATAACTGTCCACTCAGGGAAGAAATTTGTCACAAAATCTCTTCGTTTTCTCTCTCTTTCCCTCATCCTCCCAAGCCCCTGACACACACACACCTTGAATACAGTGACATGTCACTTAAAGACAGGTGTACATTCTGAGGAGGGTCAAGAGGCGATGTCGACATTGCGAGAGGCAGACCTAGCGTGTCCTCACACAGACCTAGGCGCTCCCGGGGCTCGTGGAGGAGCCACAGGCCCACGTGCAGCTGTTGACCGAAATGCTGTGCTGGGACGTGGGACCCGAAGCACGGTTCTCTTTCGAAATGGACTATTTATATAAAAGACCTGGCGAAGTAGGAATTTCATTGCTATCTCTTTTTTACAGATGGGAAGGCTGTGACATCAAACGGGAGCTGAGTTTGCAAAGATCGAGGCTGGGCTGTGCGGTTCACGCAGGAGCCAGGTCCCAAGCAGACTTGGCTCGGCTGCCCCAGGAATGTGGAGGTGCCAGTTTACAGCTGTGGGGGCAGGTGACCACCGCCTGTGTGGCCAGAGGTGCATTGGGTACTGGGCAGAGGTTCCTAGGGGCTGGGGTGGGGTGGGGACATTCCCACTCTGGAGCCCACTGCTCCCTGTGCTGTCCCACCTGTCTCCAGTTTAAGCCTAGCTCTCCCACTGTGGAGTCCCCTCTGTGGGCAGCAGCAAGGGTGGGCTGCAGGAGCTCTGGCTGTGGATGGTTTCTGAGGCCGTGGACCATGGCCTTGAGGGGCATTTCTCTGGGGAGAGGGTGGTGGTTATCATCAGACCTTAAAAGGGGTCTGTGATGCTGACACTGTTAGGCCTGGCTGTGCTGGAGGTGGGCGCATGTGTGCGTGTGTGCATGTATATGCCGAGGAGGGGTGGGGCTGGCACAGGAGCCATGGCTGCTGCGTGGGCTCCGCACTCACCGAAGTCGCTGGAGCACATCTGCTCCATGAGGCCGTCGGCGCTGTGTTCCATCTCACACTGTGCGCAGATCTTGGTCACTGAGGAGAGAAGGCAGTGGGGTCAGGGGGGCTGCTGAGGGGGTCAGAGTTGGCAGAGCCATTTGGGTTCCCTCTGTCCAGGATTCCCTCTCTCCAGCCACCTCCCCCAGCCAAGCCTCCACTTCCTCTTGGGGACCGGGATGACGGTAACAATAGCATCACCTGCTCCCGGAGTGGTTGTGAGAACAAGGTTTCCCAGGAGGAAGTGCCCAGATGGGCACCACTGCCCCACAGCCCTGGCAAATGTAGCCTTCACGTGCACTGGCTTCTCGATTTGCTCATTTACTCCTCAGCCTAGGAAGCAGGTATTATAGTTTCTATTTTAAAGAAAAGGAAACTGAGGCCCAGCGTGCCTACCTACATTTGCAAAGCTAGTGAGAAAGGGGTTAGAACTTGGGATTTGTGACTTCTGGGCTAGTGCTGCTGTGCTGATATTTGAGGGGACTTTTGAGGAATGCAGGGTCAGGTGGGGGTGTAAGCCAGTGATGATGCCGGAAGGATTGGGCAGGGTAAACTGAACATGAACCTCTAAAGTGGGCAGCTTAACATTTACACAACTTCCTAGTTTTTAAGAGAAGCCAAAACTCATAATTTTTATGTGAAATATTCTGCCTCTTATCTGTTGGTTACCTGGTTGCACACCAGCACCTCACCTCTGCTCCCCTCTGTCTCTGCCTCTAGCTGTGCACCTCATCAAAGGGAAAAGGACAGGAGTCTCTGCTGGCAGAGGACAGGAGTGCCAGGACAGGGCTAGGTGGGATTCCCTATCAGACCTGGCATTTCCCTATCAGACTGCTAAAGTTTGGGTTCCAAGTAAGCCAGCAAAGGTGCGGGGGGGGGGGACCCCTGCTGGGAACTCTCTGCTAGAGCTGGTTTTCCATCCCCTGCCTTTGGGTTCCATTTCCAATCTGAGGATGGGGGCTTTCTTTCTCTTAACACTCCTCCATCACAGGACCCCCACACAACCACAGCTTTCAAAGGAGGGCATGGGGTGTGTGTGTGTGTGTGTGTGTGTGTGTGTCTGTGTGACTCTGGGTAAGGTTAGCCCTGAGGGATCCAGTTGCTTTTTGGTGGTCGGGGAAGACAGGAAGAGGAGGGAGTGGCACTCCTATTTGGGGAAGTCCCCACGAGGGGCTCCTTCTCAGGCAAGGCTGTCCTGCTTGGTGCCACCGGTTTTCCTCCTGTCCGGTGCCTGTCCAGGCTTCCTCTGCCTGGAAAGCATTCTGCACACTGTGGAGGAGGGGGGCCGGGGAGGACTGCACAGGGGAGAGGAGGCTGAGACCAGGGAGGGAGGAATTAAGGGTAATGGGATTGGGGGTGGGAGGGTGCAATTCCCTTTCACAGATTGGAAATGCAGGCTGAAAAAGTCACGCCAGTCACCTAAGGGGTCCTTGTTAGGGGCAGACCCTGCAATCTGCCCTTTTTTCTGTGCTGAGCCTTACCCAAAGGTCTCCCTGTCTGGGAAGTTGGGGGAAGAGGCGGAGGATTCAGGGTGCAGAAAAAGGGGTGGGGTGGGGTGGGGTGAAAACCACAGCCCAGGAACACTCAGCACAGCTCCACTCTTTGGCTCAACCCCTCCCCTCCACCCTCCTCACCTCCAAAGGTTGCAGCTTGGGCTAGGGGTAGGAGTAGGGATAGGGGAAGGGGTGATGCTTGTCCTGGTGCCTCTCTTGGTCCAGGGCTGTGGAGGAGGTGAAAGGCTTTGTTTAATGACCTGGGGCATTCTTGGGATAAGAGAATCTGGGATGCCTCAGACTGGGGGGACTGCTTTAGGAACCCCCCAGGGATTCCAGAGGCATGGGAAGGTGGGAGCTGAGAGGGGAACAGGGAGGGAGGGGGTGGTTCAGGAAAGGAGTTGGAATGAGGGAGAACCAGTTGGAATGTTGTAGGGAGGTAACACGCAGATGGTTGTGGGGAGGTGGGAAGGCAGGAAGCTGGGGGGCAGGTATCAATTCTTGGGGGCACTCAGGGTTGACAGCAGATGGGGTGCGTGCATCTCTCTCTTTGTAAAGGGGTTGGCTCCTCTGGGGGCTCTCAGAGCTAAGGGGTTTCAGCAGCAGCATCTGTCGGGGACCCAACTCGCCTGCACCCAGGGCTGATGGAGAGCGGAGGCGGCGGCGCTACCTGGAGGCGCGGTGGCGGGCAGGTGCCCGAACTGCACAGCGATGCAGAGGTCGTTGTCCAGGGGGAATTTGTGGCAGTGCAGCATCTCCGGCCAGGGGAAGCCATAGGCCTCCATGAGAGGCGCGCAGCCGGCCCGCACGGCCTCGCATAGCGAGCGGCAGGGGTAGATGGGCCGGTCGAGGCAGACGGGCGCGAAAAGCGAGCAGAGGAAGACCTGCGTGTCAGAGTGGCAGCGCTTGGCCAGCAGCGGCAGCCAGCTGCTCGCCTGTTGCTTCACCTCGGCCAGGCTCTCGTGCTCCAGCAGGTTGGGCAGCCGCATACGCTTGTAGCCCACGGTGTGGCAGAGTGGCAGGTCGGCGGGGATGTCGAGGCACTGTGGCGGCTTGGAATACGAGCGGCCGTGCAGCGGCTCGGCTTGCCAGCCGTAGTAATCATATTCCTCCCCGTGCGCGGGCGCCACGTGCAGCGCCCCCAGCAGCAGTGCCAGCGCGGCCGCCCGCGCGCCCCTCGCCGCTGCCTGCATAGTTATGCAGGCCCCCGATGTTCCGTGCGCGGCGCCCCCAGGTGCCCAGGCGTGCGCCGCAGCAGCCCGACGCTCCCTGCAGCCGCCGCCTCTGCCTCTGAGGTCGCCCAAGTGGGTGGCAGCCTCCGCTCTGCTCCCGGGCGCACGGAATGATCTTGGCACCTCCCACCTTGGGGCTCCAGTCCCGGCCTCGCCTTTCCCCCCAGCCAATCTCGGGCCTCCTGGCCGCCGCCCCAAGGCGGGGAGGCAGGGTGGAACCCCCACAGCCCCTCCCGCCCGACTCCTAAGCATCCCGCCCCGTGCCGGCTTGTGCGCCCCTCTCCAGCTCGCTGCCCTAGCTGCCACCGTCCTGTCCCTTCTGGCTTCTCTCCGCTGGACTCCCCCGCCTCTCTGGGTATTTTCCTCACCCCTCGCCTTCTCCATCTTTCCTATCTCTCTCCGCCACTACCTCTCCTGGTCCTTTTCTCACTCACTTCACTTTCTTATCTCTGTGTCTTGGCCTTTCCTCCTCCGCTCTGTTTTCTCTTCCTGACACCTTGGTTCTCGCTTCTCCTGGCAAGAGACTCCTGGCTGCCCACACTCTCCTGGTCCAGGCAGGCAGGGCACATATTCATTCTTCAGCCCTTGAGCATTTACTGGCTCCTGCTTGGTGCCTGGCAGGGTACTGGCTGCTGGGGAATCAGATAGATATGACAGGATGAGCGCAACCGCAGCATCTCGCAGACTAGTCGGGGTGACCATCATTACAGCCACTATTTAGTGAGGTCTTACTGTGGCAGAGACACTGCATAGCCCTTTACAAGCTCATCACCTGCTACTTCTAACCTCAGTTAGCTAGTAGCTGGTGGCCTCCTGCACCCCATGTCTGTTGTAAGCACAACACATAAATTATCTCACTGAAATCTCCCAATAATGCTGTAAAATGGGTAGGTACTATTGCCACCCCCACTTTATAGATAAGGGTACTGAGGCAAAGAGAGGTTAAGATTGGTGCCAGGACTTGAACCCAACGTCTGGAACCAAAGTCCGAGTCCCGATGCAAACAGGAGGTCTGGGTTCACATCTCCAGGCTTGCTGGCTATGGGGGAGCTCCGAGAACTGAAGTGAATGGCCTTGCTCACAGAATCCTGCTTGGGGTCTTGAATCCTGCCTGGGTCCTGCCTTCCCCTAACTTGCCTGTGGGAGGAACTTTGAAAGAGAGACCGTGGCCAGGCTCTTCCTGACAGCCTGGCACGACCTCCCAGCAGCTGGAAGTGTCTAGTAGGAAAGCTTGGGGTGCTGGCTCTGCTGCAAGGCGGAGTACTGGGGTACTTACAGCCCTCCCCTGCTGCCTCATTGCTCCCCATCCTCTTGAATGTTTCCACGGCTCCAGTCTTCCCGTGGATCTGTCCTTGAAGTGGTAGTGGAGAGAGGTGAGGAACCAGCCCCCCAGTAACCAACAGATGCAAATGGAGCACCTACTATGTACAAGGCCTGAGTGTGGTGTCCATACCTCAGATGGGGTGTATGCTTCATCTGATCTGGTTGTGAGAAAAAGACACAAGACAGAGCCCTGGGGTGGTCCAGAATGTCCCAGTTGGGTCTGGGCAGAACAAGCCACAATGCCCAGTGGAGGCTTTGCTGATCACCACTTAGAAGGTGAAGGCCTGCTTCCCGCAGGGCCGGGTGGCGTAGGGTAGTAACAGTGCAAGAGCCTGGACTCTGCAGACAGAGTACTAGGTTCAAATCCAAGTGCATACTAACTGCGTGGCCTTGGGCAAGTACTTGGCCATTCTGACCCTCCATGTCCTTGCTTGTAAAGTGGAGCTTCCTTAGCAGTTGTGAAGGGAAAATAAAATGATGCTTAGAAAGAAAGCACCTGCATGGTGCCAGCATGTAATAGGCATCTAGGAAGGTTTCATCTCCGAGGATGTGTGATTTTAGGGCAAAAATGTGGTGTGCGTTCTGAAAGTTCTCGCCACACCTCAGCCTTTGTTCTGGTTTGGGGCTCTGAGCATCAGTTCTGCTCTCTGCAACCCCAGCTCCTCCAGGCAGGGTTTCTGTGCTCTGGGGGAGGTGTGGCTCTGAGCACTGGCAAGGGGTATTGGAGCTCCCCAGATGGTTGTGCAAGGTGCTGGCTCTTGGGCAGCTGGTCGCCTGTGCTGTTCTTGGCTTCCCAGTGCCCAGCCTGGACAGAGGGGGGCATTGTTTTCCTGCCGCTGGTTATGTAAGAACCGCGCATGTCTGAGAGCTGAGGGAGTCTGGACCTGGCAGCTCCAGGAGCTCCAAAGGGCAGAGAGGCCAGGCTGGAAGCCTCCTGGAAGAGGAGGGTGGGCAGTCTTTACCTGGCAACTTTGCCTTGGGTCCCCTGAGGCTTCCTGACATGGGCCCTCTGATGAGAGTGAAGAAGGAAGCCCACACAGGAGCGTCCCCCAGGGTTGGGGAGCTGTGCCCTGGGGAAATTCTCCCCCTGCAGCCAGCTGGTTACCCTGCACTGTGGCCCCGCAGCGAGGAGGCGGCCCTCTGATGTGGTGCCCCTCCTTGGTGAGGCTATTGCAGGGTCTAGGCAGCTGGGTAGAACACCTGGCGCGCTGGGCATCTGTCCATCTTAGAGTGTCTGCAGTCTGTTCAGGTGCAAATTTCCACGAGCTGGTGGAGGGGCTCATTTATTCAAAAGAACGTGTATTCCTGATTTGCTTTGAGTAAAGTTCTGCATAGATACTTTTTAGATCAAACTTGTTAATCATGTTATCAGAGCTTATATCTTTCTGCCTCCTTATTGCCTGTTTCAGTGGCTCTCCAGGTGTGGTCTGGGCTTCTCTGGGTGTCCCTAGGACTCAGGATGTGTACAAAGTCAAAATTGTATGTAACGTGAAGACCCACTCCAAGTGTAAGCTAGACTGATGGCATTTAAGGTACTAGAGTAAGAAAATTGTATCCATGTGGTTTTAGATCCTGCATTACAAAAACATTTAAGGAACTGCCACATGTCAAATTTTGGTAGATCAAAGAAGAATATCCATAACATCTGAATAGGATATTAAAATAATCTCCTTTCCAGCCTATTTCTGTGTGAAGCCAAATTCTCTTTGTATACTTTGACCAAAACAACATGTGACAACAGATTGAATGCAGAAGCAGGTATCAGGCTGTCTTCTATTCAAGGCAGACGTGAAAGATATTTGCAAAAATGTGAAACAATGTCATTCTTCTCACTAGTTTTTTTATCTTGGAAAATATAATCATTTCATAAACATTTATTGTTTATGTTAACATTAGATATTTTAAGTAAATAAATCTAAATTTTCCTCAGTTTTAATTTTATGCATGGCAAACATTGATAGGTATAAATCCACATAAACAAAAATCCCTTAATCTAAGAACCTCGATAAGAAGAGTGTAAAGGGGTCCCGAGACCAAAAAGTTTGAGAACTGCTGGTTAACTTTGTCCATTTTTGATAGAGGTGTGTATTATCCACTTTGATTGTGGCTTCACTAATTTTCTTGTTTTTTCTGAAATCAGCTTTTGCCTTATATATTTTGAAGCTGTGTTACATATCATGAAGATCTTGTCTTATTCATGTTTCTCTTGCTTCTAGCACACTATAATCACATAGTAGGTGCTCAATAAATGTTGTATGAATGACTGACGGAATGGGTGGATGGATGTTTAGGAAGATAAAGTTTCATGATTGGGCTATGTTCTGGTTGTGTTGTAATTTCTATCTGGGTGAAGTAACCTTTATTTTGTTTTTTATTTTTTTTTTTTTAAAGATTTATTTTTTATTTATACATACAAGCTGGGGTACAGGCCAGAGGCATGGGGCAGCGAGAGGGTTCACCAGAGCCAGAGCGGAGAGCAGAACAGGCAGATCAGAGATACACTGCTGAGGGGAGCAGCGGGCGAGGCAGGAGAGGCCTACCGCACCATGTGGGATTCTCCCCGGCCGGGCGTCGAACTCGCGTCACTGCTGCCGACAGCTCCACAGCGCAGCGGTTAAGCGCTGCGCCACCGGGGAGGCCCGAAGTAAACTTCTTTATTCTTTTCAATGCTTTAGGTGTTGGATTACCAGTTCCGTGAGCCAACATTGAACTAGAACCTGCTTGGGCCAGGCCCAGACGTGAAGGAGCTTCAGCGTCTGTCAATATGGAGACACAGACACACAGAGGCTGGCTGGCTGTGGTGACTTCTGACCAGTTCGTGAATGTACATCCTTGGGTATGTCTGCTGCACTTTGAACCCCAGTTTCTTTCTATGTAAAGGGGATTAAAAGTAACTTCTTACTAGGTGGTTATGGAGACCTACTGAGATGGTGTATAAGAGGAGCACTGGCTGAGGGCCCGGCGCCTCCTGCTCTGTGGTCAGTGCTACAACAGAGCTGTGAGCCAGATCTGCCCGGTTTGTGCTCCCAGGAGAGGCAGAGTGTGGCAGAGGGCAGTGCACCCAGAGCCTGGACTCAGATGATCTGAATTGTATGTTTTCAGCTTAATAGCATGTCCCTCTCATACCCTGCATCTGTTTCCTCATCTGTGGAATGGAAGGACCGTCTCTGTCCTACACCCTCCATGGGGCTCTTTGGGGATCAAATGAGATAATGAAAAGGAGAGAGTTGGGGTGATGCTGGAGATGAGGCCTGTCCCACCTTGAGAAGGTCCCGGCATAGGCTTGCCTACCGCCCAGCAGGCCTGGGGTGCTTCAGGTGGGGAACCATACTTGTCCTTTGTTCAGTGTCCTGGAATTATCTGCCTTTTACAGCTCCAGTGTTCTTCTGCTGGGGCACCTGTTCTCATAGCAGCTGCTCCTGAGTTTTTAGCAAAAAGCCCAGAGTATGTGATCTGTGTAATTATGAGACCTCTTACTGCCAGGAGGGACCATTTGCTCTTGTCCCCCAACCCCTCCTCCTCACTACTCCTCACCATTTTCCATTAGAGGAAACTAAAACCTGGCCTTCCCGACTCCCAGTCTAGTGCTCTTCTTACCACACCTACAATACTGTTTTAGTTTCCAGAATTTTCATGTTGTCAATTGTAAGTCAGCATCTGTCCCAGGGGCTGCCATCTGTGCAGGGTCTTCCTGCCTTGGAGCCTGTTCTCTGGGTGGCCTGGCAGCAGCGGGGGCCTGGTCCTAGAGGGCCTGGAGCTAGGGTCACTGTCGCTGGAGCAAGTGGCTGGGAGGTGAGCTGCAGTCCCCTCTTCAGTGAGCTGGGGCACCAGAACATGCCCTGATTGTCCCGGGTCCGAGTGGCTTGGGGGCGAAGCAGAGGCCAGCGTGTAAGACTGCCTGTCTGGGGTGCAAACAGAAATAGGAAGGGGGAGAACAAACTGGTGCTCTCTGGACAGGGCTGAAGATGGAAGGAGAAGGCTGAACGGTGTCCTCGCTACTCCCTGGGTCCCCCCACATACTGGAAGTCCCCAGACTGTGGCTAGTGGGGCAACCCAGGCATGAAGCAAGTCAGAGACACGCAGTCAGGTGTTTTGGTTCAGACCTCTGGGGCGAGGCTGGATTCTAACTTCAGCCAAGTGAAGTTAGACCTGGGCCTGGGCCAAGTCATTTAACTTCTCTGTGCTTCAGGTTCTTTGCCTGTGAAATGGGGGATAATAACAGTAATTCCTCATGGGAGTATTGAGAGGATCAGAGGTCATTTAAAGCTCATGTGGGGGGCACACAGGAAGAGCTGTCTGTGTCATTGTTAGTTAACACTTTGGCGCCTTGATGTGACTATGATTTTAGAGACTGCCATCAAATTCTGTAGCTTCTTGCTCTGAAATTTCTCTTAAATCCACATCCTCTTTCCCTTCCTCTGCTCCCCTTTCTCATTGCTTTTCCCCACGGCTCTGGACTGTCGGCTCTGGACTGTCGCTTAAGTCTCAGTGTTTTCCTCGCTGCAGGAGCTGTGATCATTGTGAACTGCTAGTCCGATAGCCCAAGCCTCTTGCTTGCTCTGATTGCCTTAATGCGGCTTCCTGCCCTGGTGGGCCCGGCCTCCTCGCCCCTGCCCAGGGAACTCCTCTCCGAGGCCCACACCGCTGTCCTGTCACTGGGCTTGTTGTCTCAGTTTCAGGCAGCCCCAGAGACTGAGAGTTCCACAGGGTGAGACCTTGTCTTGTTCATCTGTTTCTCTTGCTCCTAGCATAGTAGGTGCTCAATGACTGTGGCATGAATGAATGGCTGAATGGACAGAAGGGTGCTTGGTGGGAGGAAGTGACAGAAGAAAGGGGTCCTTGAAACCAGGGGGGTTCAGCCAGGTTCCTTTAGCCTTTTTGGGTTCTGTTGAAGTTCTGGGTTGGTGGAGGGGCGGGGAAGATCGGGAGGGTTATGGGATGGCTATGGGGAGAACCGTTGGGATGAATGGCCTAAGAAGAGTAGTATGTTGCGATGCTGAGGAGGTGGAGGGGTGGACAAGCCCCCTAAGCACATGCTGACTCCCCTCTTCTTGAACGCTTCCCTTCTCTTAAACACTTGTTTAGAATATCCTAGGTGCTTGACTTTCCCTCACATGATCCCTTATCCTAGGTGCTTTCCCTCACATGATCTTACTTAATTACCCCAGAGGCATCATGAGGGAAGGAATTACGATCTCATTTTATATGAGAAAACTGAGATTCAGAGAGGTTCAGTAATTTGCCCAGAGTCACACAGCCAAGAAGCAGAGTTGGAACTTGAACCCAGGATCCCTCATGTGGCTTATTCCATCCTCCTGAGCACTGTCCAGACTACCTTGCAGGGGAGGAGGCCCTAGGGCCAGAGTAGACACTTCTGTGGGACTCAAGTAACTGAGGCAGCGGCAGGTTTGACTCTGTTGGGCTGGGCTACCGCCTTCAGAGAGTTCTAGGTCTTGAGGACACACAAATAGCTTAGAAACAAAATTAATGATTGGTTGGGGGGTTGGGGAGTTTTCCCTAGTCTTCTCTTTGTGCAAAGGGGAATGAACATTAGACACAGAATCAAATGCACCTTTAGGCTTTTGCCTGTACTGCTGGCAGTCTGTGGGAACTAAGATATAACTCTAAACCTCAGTTTCCCCATATGCAAAATGGGCCTTCTTTGCAGATTTGTTGGTAGATAAAGTGAGAAGTACCAGAAAGTGCTTAAAACTACTACAGTTTCAGTGTTCAAAGAGCTTTGTGCAACCACAGGAGGCAGAGTGAGTGGCCCCCACTCCCTCAGCCTCAGCCTCAGCCTCTGCTGTGATTATGTGGGCACTGGGGCCCCAGATTGATAAAATGTTTCAGCTGAAACTTCTCTTCTGGTGGTTCTGACCACCCAGGGTCCTTGAAGGCGCTACTAAAGACTATAAACTATTCTCCATGTTTCCCCAAATCAACACAGAATGGTTCATTTCCCCGTAAATAAAACAGCAGATTTCTTTGCTTTTGGCTGAAATTACATACTCTTGGGACAGAATTCCTCTCAGGCAGAAGAGAAGTCGATGGGCAGTCCCTGCATCTTTGATTAATTTAAAAAACAGAGGCTGGGAGGAGGAAGTGAGTGACCCAGCAGGGTTTGGTGGGTCAGAGAGACCTCAGGGCCTTTGTGCTTGGGGGGGCAGGGGAGGAAGTCAGGAAGACCCCAGGAGGTCCTCAAGGGCAGGACTGCAGAGGGGAAAGCCAGGGCAAGAGTGGTAGGGATGGGGGCCAGCTGTTGGGGGAACCCTGGGGAACAATGACCTCATTAAGGAGAGGGTGCGGGTGGGGAGGAGCTGGGCAGCAGCCTGCGAATCTCTGCTCCCCCACCCTCGCCAATGGCGCAATTGTCCTCTGCTGGGAGGAGCTGGGCCTTGGCCTGGGAACTGCTGGGCACTTGCCCCGGGGGCCACGAGGTGGCCGCAGCCTCTTTCCTGGTGCTAGAATGCCTCTTCTGTGCTCCTGCGGAGGGCTCAGGCCGTGCCGGTGACTACCTGGTCCTAGTTCTTCCAGCCGTGGTTCAGGGTGTGGGTACGCACACAAGTCTCTTTAAAAAGGGCCCCACTTCCCTCCTGTCCATTTCTGGGAAACCTGGGCCCTCATGAGGTTTATCTGAGACCATGAGTTTTGGGGTTCCTCTTCCTCTTCTGCTGCGCTGTGGCCTTGGGCTTGTTGAGGGGCTGCTACTGCATTTAAGGGACAGGGGCTAGGGAGGTTAAAGCCTAGCCATGGCCAGCCAGCCCCAAGTGGCTGTGAGCATCCTGCCTCAGGCCTTTACAGCCCCTGCTGACGAGCACTCACAACTTGCTTTTCACCGTTGGTGTTTTGAAAGGGAGGTGGTCCTGTTTTCAATGATGTGGGAACTCAGCAGATAAAACAAAGTGGGGGGCGTGGTGGTGGTGGGGAAGTTATAGCTGGGACAGGGCCAGAGCCCCACCCACCGAGCTTGCCAGCACCCTGTGGTTCCCCTAGTGGCCCCTGTCCACTTGGCCTCTCTTCAGGGCCTCCTCTGCCTGATGCCCCGGGCCTCTGTCAGCTGCCTGGGCCTGATCTGGGTGTTGTGGGGGTGCTGGCTGGTCAGCTCTCTGTTCTGTTGGTGGAGTCTATTCTGCCCTTTTCCACATCTGCTGAAATCAGTACGTTGTGCTGTACTGGTTGTTACTCTTTACCCCTACATGTAGCCCATGGGTTTTTTTTTTTTGTTTGTTTTTGTTATTTGATTTGTAGAGGTCTGATGCACAGGTGAGGTTTGGGGGGTTAATTCCTGTGATGGTGAAGTGTCTGGTCTCCTGGGCCTAGCTGGACCAGGCTGACTGACTCGCGCCACCACAGGGCCCGCTCCCCAGCCAGGAGAGGAGAGAGGTGCCCAGGTTTGCAGTGGGAAGCCATTACCTTGGAAAGTGGCTCATTGCACATTCAGTGTTCCGGGGCACCTGAGATTCCAGCTCAACATAGGTCACACCCAGGGGATTCTGATGCAGTGGTCTGGGGACCAACATGGGAAATGCTGACCTGGGAAGGGGCTGTTCTCATTCCCCCCAACCACCTCTCACACCTCTGCTGGTTACAGTCACTCTCCAAGGCTCCCAGGCCTCCTTTAGGCTGAAATGAGAACTCTCTTCTTTCTGGCAGCTGCACACAACCCGCTCCCTCGCCTGAGGATGTAGTTGGGTTCACGTCCATCTTACCTGCCCGGCTGCCTGCTCAGGATTCTGATTCATACTGGAGTTGGCAGACATTGGCATGTCCAGGCACCGTGCTGGGTGCTTTATCATCTCACTTAAAGCTCGAACAATGCTGAGAGGTAGATGTTATTATCCTCCCCATCAACAAATGAGAAACCAGACGTGATTGAGGAACTTGCCTACGGTCACACAGCTGGGAATCTTCCAGATGCATCTGACTCCACCACACATTCTGAGTACAGGTGGTGCAGCCAGCCCACCCCTCCATCTGGGGTTTCATCATCACTCTGCAGTGAGTCTGCTCTGGTGCTATTACTAGTCATGTTGCTAATGAGGACTTGAGTCTGCTGAAGGAGAGCTCCCCAGGAGGACAGTCGCTGACAACTGCTGGGGTTCTAGTCAGGATAATTCGTCTTGCTAGGGAGAGATGTTGCTTTACCCATACAAGGGAGGCGTGTACTATCAGCCCCTATGTTACAGAGGAGGAAAACAAGGCTCAGAAAGATTAAGCAACTTATTCAGGGTAATCAGGCATACGTGATGGAGTTGGAACAAAGTGATGATGGAACAAAACTGGCTCTGGGTCCCTTTCCCTCTGCCCCACGAGTGCTGATGGTGCCAGGGTCAGGATAACTTTCAGGCCTTTTTAACCCGGAGGTGTGCCCCTCCCCAGCCCACTCTGGGGGCTGGCTGCAGACAGCTCAGGGTCTGCTAGAGACAAAGAGGCCCGTGCCCTCTTGACCTGGTTGTGCAGTGCGGCAGCGGGGGTCAGGGAAAGGCACATTCTCCTCCTCTGCTCACGTTACCCAGCCTCTGGCTTCCTGGAATTTTTGTTGAAATTCCAAATCACTTGGCAATAAGTCCGCTTCCCACAGTTTTTGCAAACAGGAACCTAGCATCCCTCCTCTTCCAGACCGCACACTTCACACCCTTTCCTGCTTTGCACTGGTGCCAGGGCCCCTTTAGGAGAAAGCAGACCTGATAGGAAATCCAGAGTCAGAAAGAAACGCGGCAGGACAGCCAGACAGAGAGTTTGGGTTGGTGTGCCCTGGGCCCAGACTTCTCAGGGAGGCAGAAGGGACCCCAAAGCCATGCCCGAGGACTGCAGGGAGAGGTGCTACTTCTCTCTGGGTCCCAGTCTTCCATCTCTTAAAGGAAAATAATAATGCCACCCTGTGAGAGAGTCCAATAAGATAATGTATGTGAAGAAGTTTCACCACAACTATTATTGATTACCTGAAGGTCAAGTTTGTTTAATAAAACTTTCTGCCATGATGGAAATGTTCCGCCTCTGTGTTTCCCATTTGGGAGCTACTGGCCACATGTGACTGTTGGGCACTTGAAATGTGGCTAGTGTTGCCGGGAAGCTGAATTTTTGTTTTTAAGATTTGTTTATTTATGCATACAAGAGCTGGGGTTCAGGCCAGAGCTGTGGGGGGGTCAGAGGATTCACCAGAGATGGAGTGGGGAGCAGAACAGGCAGACTGACTGAAGTACTGCTGAAGGGAGCAGCAGGAGAGGCAGGAGAGGTCTGCTGCACCATATGGGAAGCTCCCTGGCTGGGGATCGAACTTGTGCTGCAGTGGCTGCAGATAGCTTCATAGGCTGAGACTTAACCTCTTGTGCCACCAGGGAGGCCCCTGGGAAGCAAAATTTTTAACTCAATTTTTTTTTTCCTGTGAGATGAAATTCACATACCAGAAAATGAACTCTCTCAGTGTTTTGCACATTCAGAGTGTTACATAACCACCACTTCTGTGTTCTGCAGCATTTTCATCACCCCAAGCGGGACTGTTCACTTTAAGCAGGCTCTCCCCTTCCCCTCCCCCAGCCCTGGGGCACCAAGCTGCCTGCTGTCTCTGCCTTAGCCTGCTCTGGACACTTCCAAGGGGAGCCCCGCAGTGTGTGGCCTTTTGCGCTGGGCTTCTTTCAGTGAACTTAATGTCTCCAGGTTCATCTTTGCTGTGATGTTAGTTTTATTTTCCAGTGACTGAACGATGTTAGTTTTATTTTACTTTAATTTAAGTGCAAATAGCCACACAGGGCTGGTGCAGCCACGCTGGACCACCAGGAACTTCTGGAGTCCTTTGGGGCAAGTGTGGGAGCAGGACTGAGGGCACCCCATGGGAGAGGAGAAGGAACCTGGAGAATGAAAAGTCAGAAAGGTATGCTGGGTTCCCCAAAGAAGCCCTATGCCGTGGCCAAGGACTGATGAGCTACGTGGTTGTGCTTATTAACTCAGTCCTTGCTGTGGTCTGTTCAGTAGCCTAATCTTCCCTATTTCATGGAGGGGAGTCTGAGGCTTACAGTGATTGAGCCACATATCCAAGGTCACACAGCAGAGGAGTGGGAAGAGATGGGTCTGTACTCCTGTGTTTGGCTTCTTCTAGGCCATGCCCTACCACGAGGTTACATAGTCCTTTTAGCCTGATCCAGGGAGTTTGCCAGATGAAGGCAGACCCAGGCCCCCACTGTTCCGCATGGACCCTCCTAAGCCCATGAAGCAGGGCTTTCCAGTGGGACCTGTCAGCTTTTCTGAGTTAAGAACTGCCTGGGGCCTGGGTGCCTTTTTGAGAGTCAGGAAGAGGTGGCTGATGGGACACCTTGAAACAGGATTAGGAAGTAGCCGCCATCAATTCCCTGTTGTTTATCAGTGAATAACCTGGCCCGTCGGGGCTCCTGGTGCCCTTTTGGGCCCCCCACTATTAACTGATCTGGGAAGGAGACTCTGTTAATTGCAGACCCAGAGTAAACAGGGCTGGATAAATGGGGCTGATAGCAGATAGCTTTCCTTGGCTATGCCGCCCTTTGCCCTTTGGGAGGGGGCAGTGGGAAGAGCAGAGACTGAAGAGGTAGGAGCAGTCCTAGTAATGTCTTTGGAGAGGGGGAGGGAATTGACTTCCTGGGGCCCCAGTATCTGTATGTCCTTCTGGAAATAAAATTCTCTGCTGGTCTCCCTGGTTGCTGTGCCTTATCAAACAGGTGGGAAATAGGGCCAGTGAGACTGACACTCACCTCTTTCATCCCTCGTCTGTCTGTCCGTCCGTCCATCCATCCATCCATCCATCCATCCATCCATCCATCCATCTCTTCGTCCTTCCCTTCAACATCCTTCTAATCTTCCTTTTTCCACCCATGTACTCTCCCCTTTAATCTATCCGTTTTCCTTTCATGCTTCTCCTGCTTTGTCTATGTGTTCTTTCCTTATTCTGTCTATTCATCTGAAAGTTCCTCTTCCCCTCCTCCCTTACTCCTTCCCTCTCTCCCCACTCTCCCACCTCTCCCTCCCCACCCCTCATCATCTTCCTCTCTTTCCTGCCCCAGCACAACGACCATATGTTTTCTGAGAAGCTAAGCAAGAAGGTGGTTCTGAGTCTGGCACCAGCACGGCCCTGGTGAAGTCAGCTCCGGACCTCAGACCTGGTGGCCACTCGCTCAAGGTTATGGGATTTCTCTGTCCTTAGGGACCACGTGACTGGTTATCCAAAGGGGGACTCTTGGCAAGTGAGAGTGTGCTTCTAACTATACCTGGGCAATGGGAATAACCCAGCGTGGTCCTGGGCAAAGCAGAACATCTGGTCCCCTTTCTTTAGCCCTGCCTTTTGGAGGGCCCATGTCTTTCTCTCCCACAGCTGAGCCTGGATTTGGGGGTTCTTTGGATTTTGGTTTTGTGAGTAGGAACAGACATCAACATGGACCCCTGGGTCAGAGTTTGGTGCCTGAAATCACAAGCCCACACCTCAGTATCACGTGGGGTATAGTTTTCCAGCCCCCATGGGGCTTTCCAGAGAGTTATCTCATCTTAACAACACTCCGCAGGCCACACAGAGATCCTGCTCCTTTTGCCGGTGAGGACATTGTGGCTGAGTGTAAAGGGGTTTGTTAACGCCTCACAACTGTGTAAATAGAGCCCTAAACCTACTGACAGGTCACTCAATAGAATGTGAGACCTCGATAGAATGCAACTCATTTCCCAAACCCGAATCTCTGCCTATTTTATAGATGGAACACCCGAGGCTGGAGCAGGAAGTTGGGAGTTAGCCTCGGGCTGTCCAGTGGGGGAGACTTTACCTAGCAGAGTCAGGCAGCTCAGCCCCAGGCTAGGCCCAGGCCCAAGGGCTCCAAGAGCTAACAGCAGCAGCGTGTGGCTACGGCTCCCTTTACTGAGGCCCTGTTAAGTGTCTGGCGCTGTTCTGGAGGCGTCACTCATTTTGCGTGGGCTCAGCAAGGTGGCTGCTGGAGAACAGACCCTTTGGTCCCCCTCTAGCTCCCTGTGCTCCTGCCGAGCTCTGGGGTTGATCTGGGGGGCAGAATGTGTTCTTCCTGGGCCCTGCCACCACCCATTAATCCCTAACTGCTGCAGCTGGGAGATAAGATAGCACCAGCCCATTAATCAAGGCTGCCAGGCAGGAGGGTGGGGGCGGGGTGAGGCAACACCACCTCACAGGTGGAGATAAGCCCCCTCCTCCTGGCTCCCTCAGGGGCCTGGCAGTGAGGATGCTGGGAAGTTTGGGCTCGGGTTCCAATCCCAGGTATCTGGATGGTGGGTGGAGCTGCCAGTGGGCCTGGCAGCTCTGGGAAAGGCAGCCTGGCATGCAGGTCAGATTGAGAGGGTCCAGGAAACCTGGGACCTGGCCTCAGTGTCCCCTCTGCTGCCTCTGTGTCCTTACTAAACCACTGCACCTCTCCGGGCCTGTGTCTGCACCTGAGCAATAGGAGGGCTGGGACTGGACTAGCTGCCCCGGAGGGCCCTTCACTGTGATGTGCTCAGTGACCTGGCCCTGGAGCAGGTGAGTGGTCACCTGAGCTGGGAGAGGGCAGAGGCTCTGCTTGGCTGCGCTTTGTCCTGGCATCGCAGGAGGCAAGTGGGTGGTGGGGAGGGAGGAGGGACGCCTTGAGACTCTGGGCCCTTGAGACCTGTACCCTAGGTAAGCACCTGGATGCTGGGATTGTGGAGTTTGACTGAAAACCAGCTCAGCTATGCCCTGTGTCATCTGAGGTGGGTTATGGAACTTTCTGCATCTCAGTCTCCCTGTCTGTATAGCGAAGATGTGCATTTTGTTAGGAAAGGATATGTAAAGGGCTTACTTAGCTCATGCCTGGCAGGTGGCAAGTGCCCAGTGAATGGTGGGCGTGAATCTTTCGCAGCCAGCGCCACATGGCCTCGGCCCTCCTCAGTGCAGATTCTGGGCCACAGTGATGGAGAAGATTGGGGCAGCTCGATTCCAAAGCAACTGCTGGTCTGAGGATGCTGATTCTGAGTATTAGTTATCATTTTATAATGAATAACAAACTTAAAACAGCAAACATTTATCTCCACAGTTTCTGTGGGCCAGGAGTGCCGAACAGCTTTGACAGATGGGGGCTCTGACTCAGGGCTTCTCCTGAGGGTGCGCTTGAGGCGCTGGCAGGGCTGCCATTACCTGGAGGTTGACCGGGCTGGAGGATTTGCTTCCAGGTCCTCTCCTGTGGCTGTTGCCCTCAGGATGTCACAGCTGCTTCCCTGGACTGAGTGATCCAGAAGCCAGCCTGGAGGGGCGGGCGGCCTTTCCCTGCCTGTTGTCCGAAGTCACACACCGTCACTTCTACTCTGTCCCAGTCATTAGAGGCAAGTCACTCAGGTCAGCCCACATCCAAGGGAAGGGAAATCACACAGAAACCTGCACCAGCACGATGGCCACAGCAGTAACAGCGGTTCTAGGCCTGGGTATTCTGCGCTGGGAGTGGACACACCCGATCTCTAATCTTCACCACCACTTTCTAAATCAGGAATTATATTCCCTTTAGGGAAGAGGATATAGTGGCCCGGAGAGGTTAAGTGATTTTCCTAAAGTCACCCAACCAGGAGGTGCCCATGTCTGGTCCTGGGGCCAGGCCGTTCCCCCCCCGTCACGCCCCCGTTCAGCCACATCCAAGCTGGTCTGGGCTTTGGAGCCACGTGCTAACTGCTTGGATGCAGGATTAGAAGTAACACACGAGGCACATCATGCACAGGTGTGTAAAGACTAAGAGCTACACTGACCTAAGTTCAAATTCTGGCTCCACAACTTTGTGCCTCAGTTTCCTCATGTCTTCAGTAGAAGTGTCTACCTGCACTGCTGGGGTAGGTGAGGTAGGGAGGTGGTAGGTGTGCAGTGCCAGCTGCTCTCTGGAGTGGGATCACGTCGTTCTCAGGGCGGGGCTGCTAGAGGGCTACCTTCCCTCTGATTAATGTGCTGTCCTGGTGGGAGCAATGTCCCCTCTTCCTGGTCTGGGGTCCCCCATTCAGGCTCTGCTTGGCAAGATGGAGCATCAGGGGCATGTTGTTGCCTTGCCAGCTCTGTGGATAGGGCTTGGTCGGTGTGCTCTGGACCCACAAGCCTCAGGGCAGTTGGACCCTTCTGGCAGCAGGCCCTGGGCCGGTGGTCCTGGCTGGGAGCTCCCCTAGACCCCTCCCTCCTGCCTTCCTGGTGTTTGGGTCTCCAGCTGAGCTCTCCATGCACTTGCCCACTTCCGCCAGAAGAGGGAGCAGGTGCTGTGTCTGGGAACCTGGGAGACTCCAGGTCACCTGGTGGAGGCCTTGGTGGAGTGGGGTGATTTGGCACAGAGCTAGCAAGGGTGGAGTGCAGCCCCTGAAGGGAGCCCTAGAACCAGGAGATGGGACCATGGGAAAGGAAGAGGCAGGATGGCATTTCTTGGGCCTGAAATTTCAGATCTCAGCCGCTGCTCCCAGAGGAGGAAGCCATCACTTTCCACTCCATAATCCACTCAGCAGATGTTATTGAGTGTGACTGCGTGCCCCACATGCTGGTAGGCGCTGGGAGCCCGTCAGGGGTGGCCTCTCACAGGCCTGCATCAGCTGGGGAGGTCAGGGCAAGTCAGATGTGCAAATGAAATAATTGCCAAAGTGACGTAAAGGAAAAAGCCAGAGAGCTGAGCTGGCCAGGGACTGGGACCTGTGTCTCCACTTGCTCACCTGGATGACCAGGTGGGGTTGAGGTGGAGCCAGTCTGGGTGTCTGAGAGTGAGAACTGCCTCCTCCACGGGGGCTTCTATCCTTACTCTGCTGCTGTCATAAGTTCCCACAGGACCTGGCATGACAGTAGGGGTAGGGTGTGGGGGATTGGGTGGGTGGGTGTTCAGACCACCAGCCAGCTGCAGGCTCATTCGTGGAGCAGACCCAGTGCAGCCTGAATCAGACTGGCTTTCTTCCACCTGGGCTTGGTCACACACCAGCTGTGTGACATTGGCCGAGATGCCTAATGTCTCTGTTTATAGCACCTTCGAGCAGTGATAAGGATTCCTACCTTGGGTGAGGACTGGGATGTGTTCCTCCCAGCTCTGCCTTTTGCCAACTCCGAGGACTTAGGTATGCAGTTTCATTTTCCCTTGCTGATGTAGCAAATTCCCACAAACCTAGTGGCTTTTAACAACACATTTATTTTCTTGCAGTTTTGTGAAGTTCAGCACAGGCCAGTCTCCTGCTCTCACAAAGCTGCAATCATAGTGTCATTCGCAGTGGGGTCACCCAAGCTTGGGGTCCTCTTCTAAATGTGATTTTTTGAAAAGATTTATTTATTTATGCATACACAAGAGGTGCGTACACCTCTGGTATAGGCCAGAGGTGTGGGGGGGGGGCGGTGAGAGAATTCACCAGAGACAGAGTGGGGAGCAGAACAGGCAGACTGACTGAAATACACTGCTGAGGGGAGCAGCGGGCGAGACAGGAGAGGTCTGCTGTGCCATGTGGGAAGCTCCCTGGCCGGGGATCGAACTCGTGCTGCAGTGGCTGCCTATAGCTTCATAGTGCTGAGACTTAACCGTTTGCACCACCAGGGGGGTCCCCCAAACATGTGATTTTTGACAGAATTCCTTTATTTATAACTGTGGGACTGGTGGAGGTTGCATATTCCAACCAGCAGGAGAGAGCTCTGCCACATCCCCTTCTTTCAAAGGGCGCACCTGAGGAGGTCAGGCCCATCTGGGATAATCTCCCTCTGATGAACCAGGTCAACTGATTCTAAAATTCCATTCACTGGACCCACCCACGCTCAGGTGAGGGGGTTATTCAGGCCATTTTGATTACTAATCATGTAATAATCAGTAATATATAATGTTTTACTTTGTTCTTTAGTTTTGAAACAGGTAAACACAGAAGGCATTTCCATTTTAGAGCTATTGTTCAAATTTAGTAAAATATTCCACTTCTATGCACAAATTGGGTTTATAAAAAAAAAGTGTTCCTCTTTTCAATTCACATTGATTCACAGTTGATTTAAAAGACAAAATCAACAGTCTCAAGTGAATGATAGAACTGATGGAAATCTGTTTTCCCCCCCCATACTCAGTAGGTTATTGTTTTTTTTTTAAAGTTTAAATTTAATTATTAAATGCAGAAATGTGTAGTGTCTCAGGGCTTAAGGGTACGAACTGCATGATTCTCAACAGTTAGGAACTTATCCTAGAAACATATGGAGGAGAAGCAGGTGAAATGTCCCCTGGCAGTTGCATGGATACACTGTGGTACATCCAGGCAATGGAATATTATTAAGCAAGAAAAAGAAATGAACGCTCAAAGCAAAGAAAGACCTGGGAGAAACTTAAAAATGTATATTGCTAGGGGACAGACGTATATCTCTGTGATTCCAAATCCATGACATTCTGGAAAAGGCAAAACTTAGAGGACAGGGCCTCCCTGGTGGCAGAGTGGGTCAAGTGTCAACACCAGGAAGCTGTTTGCAGCCACTGCAGCACGAGTTCGCTATCCAGCCAGGGAGCTTCCCAATGGCCAGCAGACCTCTCCTGTCTCGCCCACTGCTCCCTTCAGCAGTGTATTTCAGTTGATCTGCCTGTTTTGCTCCCTACTCTCTCTGGTGAATCCTCTCACCCTCCCCCACACTTATGGCCTACACCCCAGCTCTTGTAACATACACAAATGAATCTTAAAAAAAAACAAATTAAGAGGTCAGTAAAAAATCAGTGGTTGCCAGGGTTTTGGAAAGGGGTGCCTAGGTGGAGCATGAGGGTAGTCCTTGTTGGGGCAATGAAACTGGATGAGTCTGGATCCTGGAATTGTGATGATGGTTTATTTCTGTCATAGTCCTTTGGATGGACAATGCAAAGAGTGAGTCCTAATGTCAACAATGGGCTTTAGTAGCGGGTCATGCCCTGGGACAAGCTTGTGAGAGATGTTAATAATAGGGGACACGCTTGACTCCATTTTCCGTAAACCTAAAACTTAAAAAAAAGTAGTCTATTAAAAAAAATCCACACGTGCAGCTAAGTCTGCATGTATCAAAGTCTGCCCAGATAGCTGGCAGCTTTCTGAATTAACTGTCACATAGAATGACACTTATTACAGGATATGTAATGAAAATGTGCTAATTGGAAGTTAACATACCTCAAAGGCCAACAGTAACCATAGTGTTTATTTAGAACTTAGATCAACAGATTTTTTTAGGGAAAGAGATTTTTTCGCTGATAGGATTTCAAATTGCTGCTCTGTGGTAGTAAGACAGAGAATGACTTTGGTTTGTTTCATTAATGTTTTTAAATTCCCTGCCCTTGTGCCCCCATACTGCTGGCTCTGGGGGAGCCCTGTATTGGTCCACCAAAGAACCTCACTGATGGGGTGCAAGTGAGGGCTGGTTTACATCAGGCTCATTTCCTGCCTCTGCGCCCAGCCAGGGGCTGTAACCCCGCTTTAGTGCAGGGCATGGGTTTTCAGAGTTCCCACCTATGACTTTGCGCCTTTCCTCCTCCAACCCTAAGGGGACACCCAGTGTTCCCAGAATAGGCCAGGTTCTTGGTGCTGGTGTCAATACCCATACTCAGTCGGGCATCATCAGGGCAGGACTCTTAGTCAAAGCAAGGGTTTCGGTTTAAGGAAAACAGATCATCAGTCCTATAGTGTGTGCCTGCAGCCTGTGTGGGGTGCGCATGTGCAGATTTCTGTACGTGGCCTTGTGCCTGCCCTTTCTCCCTGGCCCCCTGTCAAAAGCAGAGCTCCTGCTCCAGCACCTGTTTCTCTCGGTGAAGCAAATGTGCTCCAGACAAAAGCAGTTTGTAGGGTGGGTGGGTGTAGCTTGCTGGGTTCTTATCTCCTCATCAGTCTTAACCCAAATGTTCCTTATTGGTTTAAATCTTCAGGGCTTTCACCAGGAAGTTTTCCTAAAATTTTGGGTCCATCTTCCTGTCATTGTCCTCAGGGGAGAAGAGGCCTGAGTGAGCTTGTCCACTGTGCCCAGGAGTCCGCACAAAGGCTGAGTGATGATGGCCTTATTCCTGGGCAAGCAGCGTCCTGACCTTGCCTCACTCACAGGGGGAGGATTTGCTGCTTCCCGGGTACATTTTCACCAGAGACCCATCCTGGCCAAGGGCTCGTGTCTTAGTCATGCAGGGTGCACAGGGTCATGGGGGGAGACACCCTCTTCCCCGTTTTCCTCTCATGCCCCAGGCAGGAGCAGCCATGGCCGCCCAGTCAAGAGGTCTAGTTTCAGACCTGGCGCTGTCACTCGCTCATTTCTTGCCATGGATAAGGAAGTGACTTCCTCTTTTTGGTCTTGGTTTCTTAACAGTTTATCTGCAACATGGGATTAAAAAAACGCCACCTCCTAAGATTATACCCCAAGATCATGCCTGTGAACGTCCCAATATGCTGGTTGACACATTGAGATGCTCAAAAAGTGTCTGATGAATATTCATCTGAGCCAGTTACATGACAGTTTAGTTGCAAATACTTGAAAAATCTCCCAGACAACAGTAGCTATTATAAGAATTGATTTCTTTCACACTCAGGCCTCTGAAGGCAGGTTGTCCCGGGTGGAGTGATGGCGGCACCTTTGCCAGGGCCTGAAGCCTTCCCTCTCGCAGCTCTGCCGTTCTGAGGGCATCTCTCCAGGCCCAGGGTGCTGCTTGATGCTGCTGGGCCTCAGGCAGTGGGAGGGGGAGGGTGGGAAAGGGGCACACCTGCACTCTGGACTTCCCAGCAGCCCCGCACAGGCCCCTGCTGAGTCTCAGGGAGTGACCTTGCAGAGGTCCAGGGAAGTGGGGAAACAGAATCCCGGAGCTCGTTGGCGCTTGGATATTGTAGGGTTCCTTTTCTCTGGACAAGGAAGAGGGCAATTGGAAGGCAACTGTCAGTGTCTGCTACAGGGACCTTGACCCTATTGAACGTGGCTCCGGGTTTATAGAGACTGATGGTGTTTGGCGGCCTGTTTTTCATTGTGCAGAGCTGTTCTAAAGAGATAAAGGGCATCTAGTGTTCCTGAGCCCTGCCTATTAAAGGCCTCTAGGCGTTCGAGCACCGAACCACTCCACTGTTTTCTAACTGTTCCAGGGGACAGTACTGCCCCCTGTTGAGAGCTTCTCAATGACAAGATGATTTAAAGTCCAAGTTAAGAGCAGTGTTCTGTGAGTCTGTGGGTCTGTGCTGCTTGGGGCTCAGTAACTTCATCTGTCAAATGGGCATGTGGAAGGAGCAGATGGGAATGCCAGTGCCTGCTTCTCCAGTCCTTCCCAGCTCTGGGGGAGAAAGGGCTCTCTAGAGTCAGGTCATTGGCCTCTAGGAGGGACAGAAGAAGGAAAGGGCCAGGACGAAACTTTCCAAGGAGTGGGAGGGAGGGACGGGAGGCAGGAACCCGGACACCTGTTCCCAGCAGGGGCCCACTGCCCCTCCCAAGGCCCTTCACGGGCCCCTGCGTGAGAGCCGGAGGGAGCACGGTGTCCCCAGAAACTGGCACGCTGGTCTCCATCTGTCATGATGCTCTCATTAGTGGTTCCTATGTCCATTGGCAGGACCTTATAAGTGGGGCCCAACTGACCTTTGGGGTGGCAGATGCTGCATCTGGCAGGGCTCATCAAAGAACTCAGGGCCCAGCCCCCTTGTGCCCCTAGTCCCTGCCAGGGTGGCAGTGAGGTGGATCATGGTGTGTGCACCCCAGCAGGTGCTGGGACCATGGGAGGAAGCGTGGGGTTGGAGTGGGGTACCTGGATCCACACCTGGACCCACACTTCCTGAACTGTGTGATGCGGATTTGGACCTTCTGTCTTGTCTGTCTCGAATCCGCACCTGCGAGACTGTTAGAGGGCTCATCTCTCAGGGTTGCCCAGGCAGGCGGAGTAAGAATGGTGTGGCACAGGGGGAGGCTCAGTGAGGCCGGCCCTGCTCTCCTGGTGGGGGTGTGTGTGGAGAGGGGAGAGGACCCCAAGGCTGCCGAGCAGCCCAGAGCTAGCTGGGTTTCACTCAGAGTGGGTGCCTGAGGCCCCGCTGCCCTCAGCAGTGCCATCTTAGGTCTGTGAGTTCAGAGAGGCACCTCCCTGCCCTGCCCCGCCCCTGCGCCTGCGCAGACAGGCTGTGGGCTCCCATGCAGCACGGAGCGCTGCCTTCTGCTGCACCTCGACTGGGTGCTGGAGGAGGTGCCCCAGGTCAAAGCAAACACCCTTGGTGTCACCCAGGCCACAGGAGGGGAGGTTGAGGGAGATCTGAGCTGGTTTTGGGGGCCCAGCAGGAGGACCCTCTGAAGGCAAGTGGCAAGGCTGACAGAGCCCACATGGGGGCACTTCTCACCGCCCACCTCCCTCGGGTTTGTCCTCGCCTCGCCATCTGGGGAGTAGAGGTGTGTGTTTGGAGAGTGAGAACGAGCTGGGGGCACTGGGGCTTTTGTCTGATGTGCTGGGTCTGAGGTCAGAGACCGAGAACCGTCCTAGCTCTGGCGCTCATTGTCACTGAGTGTGCCATTTAAACCAACCTAATGTGAGTGAGGATGTGAATATGAGTGAACAATGAGAATAACTACGTTTTTAGTGCTCTGTGCCAGGCATTGTGCCAGGTGCTCTCTATGGGCCATCTCCTTCACTCAGCCCTGTTTTCTCCCTTTATCACCCCTGTTTTCAAAGACGAGTGCCCGAGGGCCTGCTCCAGGCCACGCAGCAGGGGAGGGGAAGGAGCTAGCCCTGGAGCAGCTACGGTGCCACCGCTGTGGTTACGCGGGGGAGAATGTGCCCCTGGTTAGCTGTGAACCACTTCACCTCTCTGGATTTCCCTTTGCTCCCTGGCAAAGAGGTTTTAAATATTTTTATTCTGACTTCATCACGGGGTAGTGGCTCAAACTAGCTGGACACAGACTATGACAAGGACTTGTGAGTGCTGGTCGGTCAGCAGTGACTTTTTAAAATTTTTAAAAAAGATTTATTTATACAAGCTGGGGTAGAGGCCAGAGGCGCGGGGCGGCGAGAGGGTTCACCAGAGACAGAGTGGGGAGCAGAACAGGCAGATCAGAAATACACTGCTGAGGGGAGCAGCGGGCGAGGCAGGAGAGGTCTGCCGCACCATGTGGGATTCTCCCGGGCCGGGCGTCGAACTCGCGTCGCCGCTGCCGACAGCTCCACAGCGCAGCGCCCAACCGCTGCGCCACCAGGGAGGCCCAGCAGTGACTTTTTGAGCCCCTGTCTTGTGCCGGTCACTCTTCTAAGGCCCTGAGGTGCAGCAGTGAATGGAACAGGCAGGGGCCCTGACTTGGTTCCCCTCATGGGATCTAAACTAATGTGGGGGTGGAGTGGGGAGACCCATTCAATGAATGAACAGGTATGGCGATTTCTCATAGTGCTCAGCGCTCTGAGTAAAATCACGGGGGCTTGGGGGGCCGGGGGTGCTGATACTGGGAGGAGGGTTTAAGTAGGAAGTGGCTCTGTGGGGAATGTGTATAGGAGCCTGGGGGGGCGGGCACCAAGAGGCTAAGAAGAGGCTGGGAATCATGGTTGCTTGGGTTAGGGGAGATGGCCCTGGGAGGTGAGTTAAAAAATTTTTTGGTGCCTTTAAAATTTTTAAGTTGCAGTAAATATACATAACATAAAACTAATCATTGTAGCCATTTTTAAGTGTCCAGTCTGGTGGTACTGAGTGTACTCGTTATGTCGTGCTGCTGTCACACCTCCCATTTCCAGATTCTTCATTATCCATAGAAATGCTGTGTCCATTAGGTGCTAACTCCCCACCCCCTACGTCCCCAGATCCTGATAACATCTCTTCTACTTCCTGCCCCTGTGAATTGGACTCTAGGTAGTGCATTTGGTAGGACCACTGCTTGTCACTTTGTGTCTGGCTTATTTCACTTAGTGTGATGTCTTCAGAGTATATCCCTGTTACAGCAGGTCGCAGACTGCACTCCTTTTTTGGGGTCAAATAATATTCCATGGTATGGATAGGCCACAGTCATTTATTCCTCTGTTGATGAACATTTGGGTGGTTTCCACCTTTTGGCTAATAGTAAGAAGGCGAGGCAGGAACAGAGTTAAGACACCTGTGTTTTTGGCTTGGCGGTGATGGCAGCACTTATGAAGATGGGGAAGGAGATGTAAAAGGTTCTGCAAGCCTGGGGTAGTATCTTACTCAGAATGGTTATAAGGGGTCATTAGTTATGAAATTGCCCTGATAAAGGGACCAAACCTCACTGTAATAAGTGGTGCATCTGGGGTCTGGGAACGTGGGTTTCCGTATCCCTCAATAACTGATTTAAATCAGGAGTTGGCAAGTGATGGTCCACACAGCAGATCCCGCCCACCACCTGGTCTGGAGCAGCCTGCACACTGAGAATAGTTCTCACGTTCTAAATGTAAAATGTAGGAAAAAAAGACCACGCAGCCCTTTAACTGGGACAGTTGCTCACTTTTGCCTCTTGGCGGGCAAAACCTAAAATACTATCTGGTCCTTTGGAGAAAAAGTTTGCTGACCACTGGCCTAAAGAAATTGGTTTGGCTTAGACTGAAGAAGTGTACTCAAATCGAAATTAAAACGTAAAACAGATAAAACCCTCCCTTACTGCTTCTGACCTACTTCTGTGTTTTTTTTTTTAAACGAATATGAGCTGGTTAATGATACAGCAGCAAGCTGTGCCACCCACCAGAGCCCGCGCTCTGCGAGTCACCGAGTCACCAACCCCAGTCAGTTGTGACCGTGAAACTGATTAATGCCAGTGCAGAACTGTTTACCAGGCACAAGTGATTTATTTTAGCACCTAAATTTTAAATGGTGTCTATGCTTCCTAAGAAGCTGTCTGGTTTAGAAAATTGCCTGTAATAAATGCATGCAATAAATCCATTATTTTGAACCTAAACAAAGGTATTCAAGTTTTATAAGAGAAAATCAGTTTCTCCTCATCCTCACTGAATACATGTTGTGTAAATAATTAAAAACAATGGTTTGAATGGGTTTTAAATTATCAGCTTGCCAAAATGCTATCACAGCTCTTATTTTTCCAATTAATCATGCAAAAAAATATCTATTTGCTGGTATCTCCCTGCAAAGCCTCCTCTTCACTCCTAAGTTACCCAAGAATCCGTGGTGCTTCCTTAGTTCGCTGGGCACAGCCCTTCGTGGAAGTGCCCAGTGGGGGCCTGTGTGCCCAGAGCACTGGGAAAGCCTTCACTAGGAAGAGACATGCTGGGACCTGAATGCTGAGCGGGACTGTCCAAGGCACAGGGGCAGGGCTGCAGCAGGTGACCTGACCGAGAGCTGGGGAGCGCGGACTGCTGAAAGCCATGTGGCTGGAGCCCAGTGCTCTGGGAATGAAGTTTGCCTGCCGAATTCTGGCTTTTGCAAATAAAGCAGCTCTAGGGGGTGCCACTTAGGGAAAAGGGCACCTGTAGGGTGGGGGGTTTTGAGTGCTGTGCAAAGGGGTTTGGACTATACATCTGTAGCCTCATTTTTAGGGATCCCTGCAGTGAGCACCTCTAGGGGTTGCCATTCACAGACTTCAGGGTAAGTGGTGACCCCACATAGTTGGCTCCTGTCACTCTTGCCTTCCACTGGTTCATCATCTCCCCAAGTTTCCCACCCAGGGCTGACTGTGTGGGCGTCTGTTGGAGAGCACCCTGATATGCTGTCTCATCTCCCACCTAGCAATCACATTGAATAACTTCTCTCCTTCCCAGGTGCCGGTGCCCCACACCTTCTGATTTAGGACCAGAATTCATTAGCACCTGCTTTGTTCTCTCTCTGGGTTCCTTTCAATGTTGGGACCGATTCCCTGGGCCCATCTCAAAGTGGTTGCTCACCTCCAGCCAGTCCTGACAGCGGGGTCTGCAGCTGCAGCAGGTGGGCCAGAAGGCCAGATGTGCTCAAGGCCCATCCTGGGACCATCCTGCTGAAAATGCAGACCTCGCCCCAGAACCACTGAATCTGAATCTCTAGGGGTGGGGTCTGGTGGGAGCTTTTGGGACTTGCCCCGAGGGGATTGTTATGCATGTCAGAGTTGGAAGAGTATAAAGGACGTGCTCCTGAGCATTTTGGGATTGACTGGATTCATGCACTTAGTACTCAGGGTTGGTGGGATCTTGGCTCAGCTGTCCTTTGCCTGGAAGTATCTGGGTATCCAGGGTCCACTAGTTGTGAGGTGTTCCTGGTGTTTGGGAGGGGGGTGGGTCTTTCTTATAGTGACTTCTCCTTCCCCTAGGTTGCCTCCCAGTGGCTTTGCTTCTGCCTCAGGGCTCACACCAAGCTAGTCTAAGACGCTTCCAGATCACAGCCCCTCAGGCATCTGTAGGCTGCTGTCATATCAAGATCCTTGAATTTTTTTTTTTAAGATTTATTTTTTATTTATACATACAAGCCGGGGTACAGGCCAGAGGCGTGGGGCGGTGAGAGAGTTCACCAGAGACAGCGGGTAGCAGAACAGGCAGATCAGAAATACACTGCTGAGGGAGCAGCGGGCAAGACAGGAGAGGTCTGCCGCGCCATGTGGGATTCTCCCTGGCCGGGCGTCGAACTCGCGTCACCACAGCCGACAGCTCCACAGCACAGCGCTTAACCGCTGCGCCACTGGGGAGGCCCCCAAGATCCTTGAATTTTTTGACCAACCTTTATCTAGTACGCTCACTAGACACTGCTCTCCTGGGTGCTCCCTTGAGTGAGGACTCTGTGGTGTGAACTGTCTGTGTAGCCTCATCTAACCCTCCCAGCGCCCTGACAGGTGGCCTTTCTTATCCTGTTTCTCAGATAAGCAAATATAGGCCCAAAGAGAGGGAGGGACTTTTCTAAAGCTACAAGAGTTAGGATTGGAACCCAGGGTTGGCTAGAACACCAAAGCCAGAACTTATTATGATCCCTGCTTTACAGATGGGGAAACTGAGGCTTATTGTGCTTAAGGACCAAATTAAATCACAGAAAAGCTCTACCTGAATCATAGCACTGGGCTATAACCTCAGAGCCTGCATTCTTAGTCCTTATGCCAAGTAGTGCCCTCCCACATGATAATCATGCCCATATCAGAACCTCTGCTTGCAGGGACTGGCAGGCCTAGATTAAGCAGCCAAAAAAACAATGGCTAACATTATTGATATTATTTTTAGAGCTTGACACTGCTCCCACTGTCAGTCTCCTCTCTCTATATACATATATAATACATATAAAATAGGAATCTATGTGGACAGATATACCCATGTTAAAGGGAATACATTTTCAAGCTTGAAAATACCATAGGGCAGTTGAAGTTGCTGTGGGTGGGACGGGAGGACATTATAAATCCTCTTTGGGAGTGACGGGCGCCTCGTTCCAGCAGTGCTCCCGAGCATAGATCACGTGCATGGAAGCGGGCCCCTGAGTGCAAACCTGTGGTTGTCCACTCACCAGCAAACTCTCTTGCAGACAGAATCAAATTTTGTTTGGGGATTGGCCAAGAGTGCTTCACTGACCCCTTGCCCAGCCCCCAGAGCCACAGGCTAGCTGGTCCTGATTTTGCGTTCCACCCCGGATGGCACCGAGGAGGTTGTGAACGCGAGGAGAGGCGCTCCAGGCCGATAAATCAGACCCTCTGGGGGCATGTGCCCACCGCCACGGTCATGCTCACTCAGGGCGGGTCGGAACAGTCGTGGCGCCTCAGGTTCTGACTAGCACTCGTGTGGATCTCTGTCTACGATGCGACTCCGGGCAGCCGGACAGGTGTGCGCAGGGGCTGGAGGGACACCTGTTTCTCCTCTCAGCGCTGCTCTGAATGGCCACCACGGGCATGGGGGTTCCTGACGCCAGGTGAGTGTCATGCAGTTCAGTCTGTGTCTGCGTGGGGTTCATCTCAGACTCCCCAGGTGAGGGATTCAGTCTCGTGAGCCTGCCCCACCCCCACCCAACTTCTCCACCAATGGCAAGTCCGGATTGTTTTTGACCTGTTAGATATAAATTATAAATTCCCGTGACCCCCTCTTTGGGGTCAGTTAGTTTGCTAGAAGGGCTCACAGAACTCAGGAAAAGTTTACTGACTAGATCACCAGTTTATTTTAAAAGGAGATAGGTCAGGACCAGCCAGGTGAGGGGATGCAGGGGGTGAGAGGAGGAATGGGTTTCCTCTGGGGTGCCACCCTCCTAGCACCAACCCGGAGGCTTTCTGAACCCTTTTGATTAGGGTTTAGAGCACATTTTTCTTTTTTATGGAGGCCTCATCACATCATCATGATCGATAAAGTCATGGCTGTTGGCGACTGGACTCAACCTTCAGCCCCTCCTCTCCCTGGAGGGAGAGGGGGGATGGGGGTGAGTTTTCTGTCCTCTAATCACATGTTTGCTTCCCCTGGCAACCAGCCCTCATCTTGGGGTTGGTTATCTAGGGGCTTCCCAAAAAGCACCTCGTTAACATGAACTCAGGTGTGCTTGAAAGGGCTTTGTTATCAATGACAAAATACTCTCCTTTCACCTTTACAGCTCTTATCACTCAGGAAATTCCAAGGGGTTTATGAGCTCTGTGCCAGGAGCAGGGACAAAGACCAAATATCTATTTATTATTATAAATCTCAACCCTACAGGGAGCACCTGGGAATGTTTTCGCGGCTCTTAACACTTTGTGGGCCGCTCACGTATTAGTACGTGTTTTTTGTCACCAGTATCAGGTGGCCGCTCACGTATTAATACGTGTTCATCTAGTCTCCAGTTTTTCACGCCACGGTGGATTTATTTGGAACTATTAGGAGCTATTTCTTTGATTGTACTCAGTCTAGAAGCTTTACACATTGTTTTGGTGAAAGTGTAAGGTGTTTTATGAGAGATAAGACAGTTTTTTTAATATCCAGTAGTTCAGGAGTTGTGTGTGTTTTATTGACTGCTTATACCGTTCATGTGGTGGCACAGAAAATGGCTGGCCCCAAGGGCTGGTAAATTTAAAGGGCACCGGCAAACAAAGTGTTAAGACAGGGCCCCTTCCTGTCTCCGGATGTCACCGTGTGAACCTGGGCTGCTGGTCTCCACTGCAGGCCTCTTTGGAGCATGTTGGGCAAAGCCAAGAAAATGCCAGTGAAGCTGACATGAGGCCCTGAGCCACTAAGTTAACATGGTCTGGAAGTCCCCTGCTCTTGTATGAGATAAATGCCCCTATTAGAGGAGATGCTTTTAGTTGGGTGTTCATTTACTTGCAGCTAAAAGCATTGCTAGTGGTTCTGGTCCCTGAGAGCTTAGAGTACTTGTGGGGAGACAAGGAGACACCGCCATCATCAGGTCACGGCATGGCAGTGACGAAAGACTGGACACCAGCCACGCAGTCCCGGGCACCACGTGGTGGGAGCAAAGGGCAGGACAGCGGGGTGGGAAGAGTTAGCAGAGAGGAGGATTGAGGCGGGGTGTGGGCAGGTTGAGATTGCAGAAGCTGATTCAGAGCTTGGACTCTGGAACCACCCTGGACCATTTATCAGAGTGAGACCTTGGGAAACTGACTTAACCTCACTTGGCCTCATTTCTTCATCTGTTAAGTGGGATAATTATAGGACATTAGCTCGGTGTGTGGCACATGGCAAGCTCTCAAGTGAAAACGGTTGTGATGGCTACTCTCGCATGAGTCACCGTGAGAACCCCGGCTGCAGCCACGCTCCTGCCCCCTTCCCGGGACCAGCTGCAGCGCCCGCCCACCGTGATTCCCCTGCTGTAGGTGGGCGTGAAGAAACTCGCTGGCACAGAAGCTCTTATTCCAGGGCTGTGTGCGCCTTTTATTTGCGGTGCCACAACCTTGTTCTGTATGGTTCTGGATTTCAGGACTCAGTTCTATCCCTGAACCCAGATTTCCCTCTGCCGATAAATCCTGAACAGATACGTGGGGCTTTTGCCTGACTTTGGCCCTCTTTGTCTGGTAGATCTTGACGTCCCCCTTCTGACCTGCCGCCGTCGGATGATCTGAAGGGAAACCCTCCCTGCTGATAAACTGGATCAAGGCTGCCACAAGCCTCCAGCTTCTCCCCCAGAGCACCCCTGACAACAGAGTGTGAATGCCGTTCCAGCCTGCCACAAGTGAGAAATGTGTCTGAAGCCTGGTGTCTGATCTTTAATTCATGTGGATTCTGAGCTTACTTCCCCACTTTAATAGGTCATTCTAATATAAAAAGTTTACAGTAACTTACCATCAGAAAAGAATACGAGAACTCCCAAAGCTGCCCTATTGATTAATACATGGACTATATTTGCAGTGAATGTCGGTGTTTTTAGTAGCAGGCTGACGTGAGGAGATCTCTCTGCTAGTGGGTTAGCTGCTCTCCTCTATCTAGGATCCTAACCTGTGAGAGCCCCAGTCCCTCTAGCGTGACAGGAAGAGCAACACTGGTTTTTGCCCTAGCTTTGGATAGCCACCAATGAGCGATACCTGGGAGACCGTCAAGGTGGTGGGCTAGGGAAGCGGGTTCAGACATCTGCTGGTAGAGGAGGTAGTGTGGGAACGCTGAGAAACCTTCCTTGGCCTGGTGATCGCTTCCTGCTGTCCTCCAGATCATTATCTGGCCTGCCCCTTCTTATCAGGTCTTGCAAGAGACCTGCAGCCTGTGTCTCTCTGTTTCTGCCCTTTGTGTCAGATAGGATATGCTGAAGACCCAAATAGCCAGTGAGTTAAACAGCTTCAACATGTCAATAAGGACCCAGGTTCCTTTGCTCTTTCTCATCAGCCATCCTCTCTATGCTTGCTTTTCTTCAATCTCTCTCTCTCTCTCTCTCTCTCGTTTTTAAAAAAGACTTATTTATTTATACATACAAGAGCTGGGGTGTAGGCCAGAGGTGCGGGGAGTGAGAGGATTCACCAGAGACAGAGTAGGGAGCAGAACAGGCAGATGGACTGAAGTACACTGCTGAGGGGAGCAGCGGGCGAGGCAGGAGAGGTCTGCTGCGCCTTGTGGGAAGCTCCCTGGCCAGTGATCAAACTCGTGTTGCAGTGGCTGCAGATAGCTTCATAGTGCTGAGACTTAACCCGTTGCGCCACCAGGGAGGCCCTATGCTTGATTTTCTTAAGCTACCTATTGGTTGCAAGATGGCTGCCACAGCTCCAGCCATCATATCTTCATGCAACCACATTCAGGACAGTAAGGAGGAGGAAGGGATTGTTTCTTTCATTAAGTGTCTCTCTCTTATCAGGAAGCAAGAAGCCTTTTAGCAGATTTATCTTGGATTTCATTGGCTGGAATTATATCCTGAAACCAAGAAATGGGGCAAGTGAGGATGCAGGGAAAGCAAACAAGATTACTGTGTTGGCCCAAACCCAATCATGATTCATCTCTTGGGGCTAGAACAAAACTAGGGCCTGTAGTGAGGAGGAGGGGGAAATAGCTTAGGATAGGCACGGACAGTGTCTGCCACCATCTTTCTAGTTGCCAATGTCATGTCCCCTACTCAAGCGTTATTCCACCCTGTGCCTATCTGAGGAGACCACAGATCTGGTGAAGGGGAGCACGGCCTCTGCCCTGTCACACTCTCCTGCAAAGCTACTGATACTCTCTTTGGGGTTCGTTATAAAATCTGTCCGAGGGAAGACATGTTCTCTTTCAGCAAATCTCACAGAGTCACGTTCTGTGCCAGAATTTTAGGACGGAGGAATGAGATGGAAATAGTTCTTTTTTTTCCTAAAGAATTATTTATTTATGCATACAAGCTGGGGTGTGGGCTAGAGGTGTGGGGCGGTGAGAGGGTTCACCAGAGACAGAGTGGGGAGCAGAATAGACAGATTGACTGAAGTACACTGCTGAGGGGAGCAGCGGGTAAGGCAGGAGAGGTCTGCTGCACCATGTGGGACTCTCCCTGGCCGGTATTGAACTCGTGCTGCAGTGGCTCTGGATAGCTTCATAGTGCTGCGCTTAATCCGTTGTGCCACAGGGAGGCCCCGATATAGAAACAGTTCTTAACACATCTCGGGTTGCTGACTCATAAGAACAGAGACTCTTCTGAAGAAAAGGCTGACCGTTAGCCCCCATACAAAATAATTCCTTAATCAAGTGGGATAAAAATGACCTAGTAATTAGCTATTGTTATAGACAAATACAGGCAGCCTGGGAGGGACTCAGTGGAGCTGGGCCTGGGCTGGAGCAGGCTGGTCTGAGCAAAGGTTTCTGAGGAGTGGTCTCAAATGAAGACCACCTAGGGGGCCTGGAGGGAGGCAGGAGAGGCTGGGGCTTCAGGAAGCAGCGGATAAAGCCAGAGACCCCAGAGAAGTCTGATGCATGGAGGACAAGCAGGGAGCATGGGGTGAGGTGGAACTGATCCATGGCCCCCTCAGAGCGTGTGGGGCTGGGGCTGGGAGGCAGGGCCCCACCTTGATGACGAGAAGCCGAAGTTAGTTGTGGCGGGGCAGGGTGTCCTCTTCCCCGGCCACCACACATGTCTCCACTTGTTTGCTCAGGTAGCAACATTTATTGGGAACCTGCTGGTGGGCCCCGCCGTGGGCTGGAAGAGCACTGTCTAGAATAGCCTGGAACAGCCTGTAAACAAATGGCCTGCAGGAGGGATTTGACCCTCCTGTTATTGCTTTGGTCCCTGTAGTTTCAGAATTGGAAATTGTCCATAAAAACCTGATTTCTGGTTTTTCAACCAAGCAGAAGACCTTGCAAATGCACCCTTACATAGCATGAACTGGGGTGGGGGTACATGAGGAGTGGCCGTTCCCCTCCCCTCCTTTCCGCCATCCCTCTCTCCTAGATGCACACTCCCTGGAACCTCAGCCTTGGCTGCAGTCCCCACCACTCTCTGTGCTGTCAGGCCTGTCCTCTTCACTCGGCACCGCCCTTCCGGACCCTGGACACGGAAGCTGGTCTGGGTGGGAGGAGTTAGTGAAGGCAGTGGGTCTTGGTCTCCTTTGAGTGCCCCCTCTCCAACTCTTTCTGGGTGCATGAGCTCACCAGATCCTCTCCCTGTCTCTGGCGGGAGGGCTGAGTGTGTGCTAGGGGTGGGGAGTGAGTGGGGTGCACAATGCCAGGGCGCTGGCACCAAGGCCCATGAAAGTGGTTCTCACAGTATGGTCCCCCTGGATCAGAGATACCTGGGGGTGCTGGTTTAAAACACAGACCAACTGCGGCAGAATCTGCAGGAAATTTCCCAGGTTATTGGTGAGTTCACTCAAATTTGAGAACCACAAAGAAGAGGGGCTGGCTTAGAGGGCAGTGGGTTCAGGCACATGATGTTTTCTGGGATGAGGCAGGGAACCCCACTTTACCTTCCAGCCTCCACCTTAACCCCCATGGATCGTTGTAATGAACACCCCCTTCTGGGCACAGCTGAGCCCCCTCCAGGCTCAGGGCATGGGAACCCTCCTGCCTTCCTGCGCCCAGCTGCACACCTGGGGAAAGGTCGCGCTTGCCTTTGTCAACCTTGTCTCTTCTCTGAATCTTGGAAGTATAACCTGGGAAGGGGCCAACTCCAGGGAGGGGACCGAGGCTGGCTGGCAGGCGAGGGTCACCTTGTGTCTCCTTCACCTTCTCAGTCAGGTGGCCTCTTAGTTGCTGGGCCCTGGCCAGGGGGCTGGAGTCTTGACCCCGTGTAAGGAAGATGGAGGATTTGTTCAAGGAGAAGGTGCTTTCCTGAGTTGGCCACAGGGTTGGGGTCTAGGACTACTTTTCTCTTTGGAACCTTCATCTGTAGGGTGGGAGCGTGTGCTGGGGGGCCAGGGCTTAGGTGGGCTGCGGGAGCGAACGGGAGGCATTCAGCCTCCGGGGCTTGGGAGTGAAGGCACGTGGCCCAGCAGTGAGCCCCTCCTTCAGTGTGGCTTTACCCCCTGCCCCTCGCCTTGGCTCTGCATCCTAGCCACTGTGCTGCCTGGACACTGTGGGATGTGCTAAGGTCACAGATGGGGAGAGGTCACTGGTTCTCAACCTTGGCTGAATATTAGAAGTTCCTGGGGAGCTATAAGAAAACCCTGATGTCTGGACCCCACCCCAGAGGTTCTGATTTAATTGTTCTGATAGGAAATGGCGGGGGGCACAGCCTGGCCATTGAGATTTTTAAAACTCCTCATAATAAAGTGCTGACTAGCTCATGCCACTTATGGAAAACTGTGCTGAGGTGAAAAATGGTTTGTAGAGTATGGGCTGCTTCCCCACGTGACCGAGTGGCTGCCAGGGAGCCTGACAGACTATTACCCTGAATAGCACCAGCCTAGGGAAGGTCAAGACTCACAATTCCAAGTATTATATCTACTGAGTGCATATAAGTTTTACATCATCGTAAAGCAAAAAAACTCAGTCAAACTGTAGGAAGTCAGGGCCCTTTTGTATATCGAAGCACATAGGATCTGAGAGTGGGAAGAAAGTTTAAGATTCAATTTCCCAGTCTGTGCCAAATGCATCGTGTTCATTATTTAGCAGTAACCCCGGGGGTTGGGGAGAGGGTGTCGTGAATCTCCCAGGCTCAGCTTACAGACAGAAGCTGGAGCCCTGGCCAGGGAGATGGTGACTGCCCCACGGCCATGGAGCGGCGAGACTTAAATGAAAGTGCATGTGACCAGCAGCTGGTAGGAATGTACGTGCTCTTGCTTTTGGACTCATTTCTCAAACAAAGCATTTCTGGGGTCAGCAGGTAGAGGCGAGGGCTTGGGAAAGAACCGGGCTCCGAATTCCTCTCTGCTCACATGACTGAGAGGGAAGGCATGGGGTTGTGCTGGCTTCTCCTTCCCCATCATCTTCTGGTTGGGGTCTGGCCTGAGCTGCGCCAGTGACTTTACGGAAAGGTACTACACTCCTTCAAGCTGATTAGGTCCTGGATCTAAGGTGGGAGATGGTATGATGGAAAAAAGTGGACCCTCCTTTTGCCTCCAAATCAGCACACATGCACACACACAGACACATGTACACACACACACACACACTGGGCTTGCAGCAGTTGTACTTGTTATGTCACTAGGTTCAACCAGAAAGCACTCCTGGGGGTAACGGTCAGTCAGCCCATCATACTGTGGATTATGGGTAAATCTGTGGGAAGCTGGGTCCGGCCTCCACAGCAGACCCTTACCTCCTGGCAGGCAGACAGCAGACACCCCAGGAACAAGCCTCAGAGGTGTCTAAAGATGTGAGGGAGCATTTAAGGGAGGGCTTGGAAGATGAAGAAAGCTCCTCTTTCATAGGCACCTTTATGCAGAATAGTCATCGCATTGGCTTCCAAAGCAGGGGACAACACCGAGAGCAGTTGTTGCAGTGGTGGCAGAAGTCGCCTGTATTCCACTCCCTGCTCTGCTCTCTCCGGGTGGCTCATGCAGGAGCTGCGGGGCAGGGAAGAGAACACCAGGGCCGTGTGGGTCATCTGGCTGAAGTTCCCTCTGGCCACTTAATGGCCACCTTACCTTGGACAAGGCCAATAGCCCTGGAGTTCTTGTGTCCCGGTACCCACAGTGAGGACTGCAGTGACAGGGACTGAATTTGTCCTTCCATCTGAAACAGTGAAAAGTGTAGACCAAATGAAGCACATGATTTCCAGGACACTGGGTGTCAGGCTGCAATGTGCCGTGACTTCAGAGAGCTCTGCAGTTCCCCCCACTCACTGCCCACAGAGGGTTTCCAGACCACAGCACAGGGCAGGGGTCCAGGGCTAGGTGGGGAGAAATGGCTGTATATTGTGGTAAGGCTCTCATACTCCACGTGAAGAGGCACCATACTACTGCTGGGTAGGCTGGGGTAAGAATCACCAAGGATTAGAGCTACAAGCCAATGAGGGAGATAAAACAGCCTCATCAAAAATATTCAACCCAAAAAAAGGCAGAAAAAGGAACTAAAAGACAGATGGAACAGAGAGAAAACAAATAGCAAGATGAGGACTCAAGTCTAACCATATCAATGACCACACTAAATGTAAGTAGTCTAAATATCATTTAGAGACTGTCATACGTTTTGGATGTTAGCTCTTATCAGCTAGGTGGCTTGCAAATTTTGTCTCCCATTCAATATGTTGCCAGTGTTTCACTGGTCTCTCTCTCTCTCTCTCTCTCTCTCTCTCTCTCTCTCTCTCTCTCTCTCTCTCTCTCTCTAATAGAAGTTAAGTTCACAAAACGCAATTAAGACGTCCATTCAATATGTTGCCAATGTTTCACTGGTATCTCTCTCTCTCTCTCTTTTTAATAGAAGTTAAGTTCACAAAATGCAATTAAGACGTGCAAGTCAGTGCATTCAGTGTACCCACAAGAGCCACTAACTTTCTCTAGTTTCAAGACCTTTCCAGAGGAATATCCCTATCTATGAAGTAATTCCTTACCATTCCCTTCCTCCTGCTCTTCCCCTGGCAACTACTAATCTGCTTTTTCTCTCTCTGGATTTGCCTGTTCTAGTTGTTTCATGTAATAGCCATCACACAACAGGTGACCTTTGGTGTCCAGCTTCATTCAGCTACAGAATGTTTATGTTGTAGCATGGGTTAGTGCTTAATCCCTTTTTATGGCTGAATAATACTCCGTTACGTATCTACACCATGATTTGTTTACCCACTGATGGACATTTGTGTTGTTTGACTGTTGTGGGCAGTGCTGCTGTGAACATTTGGGAGCAAATATTTGCTTGAGTCCCAGTTTTTAATTCTTTTGAGCATCTACCGAGGAGTGGATGCTGGGTAATATGGTAATTCTATGTTTAACTTTTGAGAAACTGCCAAACTATTTTCCATAGCAGCTGTGCTTCCCTCTAGTTTTAAAATTATGTCAGTTTAAGTACAAAGAAAATACAGCACCATAGAAAATTTGGAAATTATTTATGAGCCATTAAAAAAAGTTTAAAAATAATTTAAAAACATTAAGAATTACATATAAAGACATCCTTATTGGCACAATTGCAAATAAGGAAATTTCTAGAAGAAAAATGTCTCTTTTATCTGCTCCTTTATACCCATTCTCCTTGTTTCCCTTTGGTTGGCCAGTGTTAACTCTTTGTTCTGTATCCTTCCAAAAATTTTCTAAGCATTTAAATAGTTTTGATTTTTGTTTTTACATAAATATGTTAAACTGTCCATATTATTTTGCTATGAAATCTTCCTGTCCATTTCTCGTGAAATTTGATTGTTCCAGTGACTCTCTCTGGGGATTTGTGGAGGAGGGACCTTCAGATTCCTTCAGCCTGACCTTTCCCTTAAAAAGTCTGGGTTCTGGGGCCTCCCAGGTGGCCTAAGGGTTAAGTCTTAGGCTATTACCACTGTGGCATGAGTTCAATCCCTGGCCAGGGAGCTGACCCACATGGCACAGCAGACCTCGCCTGTCTCACCCACTGCTCCCCTCAGCAGTGTATCTCAGTAGATCCAACTGTTTTGCTCCCCACTCTGTCTCTGGTGAATTCCCTCATCCCTCCCACCTCTGGCCTACTCCCCAGCTCTTGCAAGCATAAATAAATAAAATAAATCTAAAAAAAAAAAAAAAGAATGAATTGAGACTTAAAAAAAGTCTGAGTTCCAAAAAAGAAAAAAGACAAAACAAACAAACAAAACCCCAGAAAACTAAAAAAACACAAAAACAAACCACTACAAAAAAAAAAAAAGTCTGGGTAAAAAGACAAGGGTAGTTGGATAGAGATTGTGTTGTCATTTTTCTTTTGTTTTCTGTATTTACAATTTTAATAAAATGCACATGAATTGCCTTTATAATAGGAAAAAAAGTAGAGGAGAAAAATTGAAAGCCCGAAGGCCTGGTGCCCAGCTTGCACCTTAATGTAGCACATACTTCGTCCCCGCATCGAGTGATGAGTTGTTTATGAGTTCACCTCCCTGGAGGGCAGACAGCACCTTCTCCATCCCGTTGCCCTCCCTGTTCTTGCAGGGTGTGCCGGTCACACAGGAGGTTTACGGAACAGTCAAGGGCCCCCGGGGCTGGGCTGAGCTGCAACAGAGGGTGGCTGCCCAGGGGCCCCGGGTGCCTTGGCTCCGGCTCAGGAGAGGGCCCTGCAGGCCACGCTTCCTGCCGCGTGGGAAGCTGGGTGTGAGGGCAAGGGCTGGTGTTCGTGGTGGCCCCAGCCAGAGTGCCCAGGCAGGTGGCACCCCGCTGAGGAAGTAATTAGAGAGCTGCCAGGAGCAGGAAGCAGGGAGGCTCGGCTCCCTTTCCAGAGTGATATAAATAGCCGGTCTGTTGGCGGAGGTGGAGCGCAGTACACACAGGAATGGAGGTGGGAGCAGCCAGCGCCTGGGGACACGGGGGTGGAGTCGTCTTCTCAGGCTCTCTGTGCATCAGTGGGCTGGGGACAGTGCTGGGGCACGGGGGCCAGGAAGGAGCATGTGGTCTGTGCCTGAAGCGTGTCTGGCAGAGGCCCTCCTGCCCCTGCTGGGGGTTCCCCATCTGTCCCCACAGGCACGCCTGCCAGGCTCGTGTTCCTGCTTGGAGCGTGGACAGAGTGGGGGCATCACATGGCCCCATAGACTCCAGCTGGCCCCAGTTTCCTGCCTCAGCCTTTCCAGAAGGAGATATTAAGGGCCGGAGTGGGATTCGGGAGCCCAGGAACACTCACCGCATTTCCGAGGGAGCGGTCCCTGCTGGGCCGCTCTGCGCCTGAATCACACAAAAGAACTTTATAAATAGCTCGAGGAGGGCCATGGGCTGTCCGCCTCTGGGGCCGCACTGTGTGAGCAGGTGGCTGGTGCTGAGGGCACAGGCCTTCTTAGACTTCGGGCAGAGCACCCCCACTCTGTTCCGGGCTGGGCCTGGGGTGCTGGTACGTCAGTGTCTGCTAACTGGTGCTGCAGGGATCCTCTCAGTTATAATGTTGTCAGCACCCCCTTGCTCTGTGCGGGTGTACTGGGGCAAACTGAGCCCGTATGGGCTAAGCTGGCTGGGTGACCCAGGATGGCGGCTCCTCCTCACTGGAGCTTTGACCCCTCGTGGGTAAATGAGAGGGTCGGACTAGGCAGGTGTCAGGGTTCAGAACCAGGACTGGTAACTAGGCCCAGTGCCGGGTCACGTCTCCGATTCTGTGTCTGGCATGTTTAGTGTGGCTGAACGGCCCAACAGTCCCACAGTCGTGTGTGGGGCCTGGGTGTGGCGTGGGGGGCAGGAGGAAGAGCAGTGACCACATCCAGAGCCGTGTGCCCTGGACAAGGAGACCTTCTCACTACTCAGGCCAGTTGGACATTGGGGGCCCACAGGCCAAGGAAAGGAACTGGGGAGGGGACAGGGGCCTGAAGGGTGTGCTCAGATAGGGCCTGAGGATTGTCCCTGAAGAAGAGGAGACCTTTGCTTGTGTGGCCACAGTTCAGCTGGTTTCAGCTTGGCAGATTCTGTGCTTTGATTGCTAGAGAGTTTCTAATTTGTAAGGTAGTGAGCTCCCTGTCCTTGAATATCTGTCAGGGCGCAGGGGAAGGGGCTCCTTGCTGAGTGAGGGACTGTAGTTCAGGAGCTCCGCAGGCATCTGGAAGTACTGTGTGCTGAGTGGGAGCCCCAGGGGTGGGGGCTGGGCGGCTCTGACCCTGCGGTTCTATGAACCTGGGTGCTGACCGCAGAAGGCTGAGGGCAATTGTGTCCCAGCTTCCTTGCCGTCGCCCCTGTGTTAACAGCATGTAGGTTTTGAGAGCTTTGCAGCCACTGACACAGTGACAATAGGTGAAGATCAAATAACCTCAGGAGACTGTGAAGTTTAATCAATTGACTTGGCAGCTGTCACAGACAATGGTTTCCTCGAAGGCCACTGGAGAGACAGATGTCAGGCATCATGCTTTTTGGGGTTAATGGGCTGAAACGGTTTTGGTATCTTTTGAGGGACATAGGACCAGGGGGCCTCCTAGAAGACGCTGCTCTGTCTGCTAATCCAGTTTATTTATTTATTTATTTGCACAGTCAGTACTTTATTTTTTTTTTGTTTTATTCTTTTTAATATATATTTTTATTGTTATTTATGTCTTTTACATTTTGTATTCCCCTTGGGTAGCCCACCACCAATTCACCCGTGATCCATCTCCATGGTCCCTTGTGTTCTTTTCTATTCCATTTTGTGCCCTTTTCCTTCCCTCCCTCCGCCCCCCCCCCCCGATTGTCTCTCTCAAAGAAAGAGAAAAATATCGAATGGTTTCACTTATAACAGGACTATAATCCAGTTTAAACTCAGTCCCTGATGAGGGGGTCTCAGTGGAGAAGGAAAAGCAGGACCACAGGCAAATCTGCAGCCCTGGATCAGACTCCTTGCTCCTCCTTGCTTGCTGTGTGACTTTGAGCTAGTCCCTTACCCTTTCTGGGCCTCTTATTTATAAAGCAGGGACTTGGACTTTGAAGCCCTCCCTCACCCAACATCTTACAATCCTTCCAAAGACTGGAAGCGGAGAGATTTGCCTGGCTTCTGGCATAAATGTTATTCTGATCTGTCTTGTTGCTGTGGAGTCTCCCCTTCTTTTTGCTTCTCTAAGATCCCTGCCCCCTCTGCCTCTGTTTCCCAATAATGGCTGCAAATGTGGCTGGCTTGGCCCATCAGGCAGGAAGGCCTTGCAGCAAGCAAGCCGGGGCCGCTGTGGGTCGGCAAGGAGTGAGCCTGAGCACACAGTGGGACAGGGGCGCCACATGGCTGGGCTCTGAGATGAGCGGCCAGGCTCAGGGTGACACCTGGGGCAGGAGTGGGATTCTCAGTTCATTACGGCAGAAATCCCCTGAAGTGTGGTGGCCATGTGTGAACACCCAGGGCACTTCTGAAGACGGACCTGAGCAGGAGGCTTTACTGTGTCCCTGGGGGCATGTGCGGGGCCAGGAATAGCACCCGCATGGTTCCCCACCCTTGCAACACCCAGAGGAGACAGCACGGTTTGCCCCAGGTGACCCTGCAGGCAGGTGGCAGCCGGTGAGAGGCACAGCAGATCACGAACTCGGGTCTGATCCTACCACCCCTCCTCCTCAGTTAGGAGCATCATTCGCAAGTGGGGTGGCATCTGCCCGCCCAAGGTTCCGCACAGGTCTTTCCCAGGTCAAGGACATAGGTACATCTGTGAACATGTATGAAGGAAATGTGATTTGGAATAAAATTGCACAGGAGAAATTTGAAATATCCTAGGAAAACCCAGTACAGCACATGCAGGATTGGAACCTGCTTGATAGGACGCTGGGGAAACAGGCTAAGCGCTGGCCCGCCTTGGGAGGCCGCGTGCCGGGATGAGGGCAGGAGCCCCCAGGTGGGGGGCGATTAGGGACGGCTCACCAAAGAGGCAGATGGTGTCTCAAAGGGTGAGTGGAGTTTGCATGGCAGTTGGAAATGGGAGAGGAGAACAAGGCAGCAGGAGCCGAGTACGAGGAAAACTCAGAGGTCTGGAAAGGGGTTTGGAGGTGGGGAAACAGGGAGTAGCTTTATGGGGTTGGAAGATAGGGCAGGGGAGAAGTTGGGGCAGGAGAGACAAGTCTGGACAGGTGAGTGAGGCCAGGTAGGGAGCGGCTGTGTCTGTGTGACTTTCTGATTTTGGCCAAGTCTCAGTTTCCTCACCTTTGTAAAAGGGGGGTAAATAAGGCCCTCTCTGTTCAGGGCCAATGTGAGATTTAAACTAGAGAATGAAAATAAAATGGGCCTGACACAGGTTCCATAGCTGACATTGCTATTGGTGTTGGTGGTGACGATGAGAACCTGGCCTCCCACTTCCTCTTTGGTCTATCCAAGAATGGTTCTGTGAAAACATGGGCAGATCAAGCCCTTCCTCTGCTCACAAGCCTCAGGGACTCCCATCCCACTCATAGGTAAGCCATAGTTCTCGTCATAGTTTTCTGGCCCCCACTTGACCTTCCCCTGACCCTCCTCCCACGTGTCTGATCCCTCCCCTTTTTCATCACTCTGCTCTAGCCACACTGGTCTCTTTGCTATGCCCTGAACATGCTGGGTTACTCCTACCTCAGGACCTTTGCACGTGCTGTTTCTTTTTATCAGAATGTTCCTCCTCAGGTATCCACACTATGCATCCCAGTTCCCTTCAGGTCTTTACTCAAATGTTACCTCCCTAGAGGACTCTGGCCAAGTTACCTGAGATTGCCAGTTGCCTCCCTCCTTTAGGTCATCATCTCCCTTCACTCCTTTAGATCCTATCTCAGTGTTTATCCTTCTCTAACATACTATGTATTTGTATTGTTTATTGCATATCACTTCCCCTGGAATATAAGCCTCATGAGAGCAGGGCTTTTTGTCTGTTTGTGTTCTGCTGTATCCCCAGCAACTTGCTAGCAGTTGGTGCTCAATAATATGTGTTGTTATTTTTATATTGTCATCTCTGGAGCATGGAGGGCAGGTTGGGCCAGCCTCCGTCTGCTGGGTGTGGCTGGCCCATGACCAGGGCCTCTGGGCTTGCCTTGCTTCTTTGAAAGGGCATTTACTCAAGTTCCTCCCGTCTCTTCACCAGGAGTCCAGGAGATACAGGCTTCTAGCTGAGGCCATGTCCTTCTCTGCAGTCTTCCCTGATTATTTCAGATCACAGCCCCCTCTGCTTGCTCTGGGACTCTCTCCCTGCCAGGAGGCTCAGCGAGTGCCAGGAGGTGGAGGTGGGGAGGCTGGTGGCTGGCAGCCTGTGTGCTGGTTCATTCCAGAGGAATTTCCCCGAGTCCCAGAGAAGCCCAGTGCTGGGAGCCTCAGAGCCTGTGTGGGCCGGATTTGGATCCTGGGAGCAGGCCCCCGCTACTGCCTCCCCATCCAGCGGGAACCCCATTCTGAGGCCTCTTCAAAGCCTCCTGGGCCTTACGTATCCAGGAGCTTTCTAGATCACTGGGCTGTCGATGCATGGAGTCAGGTCACTCCACCGTCGCTCTATGCGCAGGCTCCTCCTCCTTCAGGAGCACCTTCGGGAGCCACCCTGGGTGTCTCTAAGGCCCCTTCCCAACAGCTTGGGCCCCAGCCCTGTGCAGCCTTGTCTGCCGGCATCCTATTTGCTTTTGACGTGTTGGAGTGGTCTGATGTGTTTCCTGTTTATTGCATCCCTCTGGGGCCTTCAGGAGATTCAGTGCGTTAGTTCCAGTCTGGCTAACGGCGCTGCAGGCGGCAGCAGTGGGGTTTGAGAGCACACTGGCCTTTAGTTCTGAGTTCCCACGATAGGTGTGGAGACTCACTGGAGAGAGGACAGGATGCGTTCTCTGAAAGACTGGCTTCAAATCTAGTCTTCACTTCTTAGCTGCGTCACATGTTGTTGACCACCTGAAAAGTGGGTGCAGCAGAGGTCCCTCCTTCCTCCTAGGGTGACTGTGAGGGTTGGTGAGAGGGTTCTCAGCTCAGAGCTAGATTAGGAGTCACGACCCCCAAGCTGGAATCCCAGCTCCATGTCTGACTGCTTGTGTGACATTTAACTGGTTACAGCTCCTCAGCAAGCGGGGGTCTGCCCTGTGGAGTGCTGAGCCGGGGTGGGGCCCAGCTGTCCCAGGCTGCCGAAGCAACATGGGTGCCCGCAGGCCTGGACCCTCTCCTGGGCACGGGCTGAGGGCCCCTCCCTCGGGGGGCCCAGTTTCCCTCTGGCAGTGGCTCTCCATGCAGAACTGAGGTTCCGGGGGGGAGGGGCCCTCCTCCACCTGGTCCTTCCAGCCTGCACCTTCTGTCTGACCACACATGGCCCCGTGAGGTAGGAAGGCCCCCCTGGGCCCACAGGAAATCCCTGCCTACTGCGTGGGGCAGATCCCTCAACACCAGCAACTTTAGTTTCACAGACAGCTCTGGGGGGGTCCGATTCCCTGCTGTCTGGTGTGTAAAAGGACACTCCGGACATACGTGAGCAGCTGAATTTGTGAACCTTGGGGTGTCGGGCCTGGGAGAACATGTAGGGTCGTGAGCCCCACCCTGTTCTTTTAAACGTCAGAAAAACTTAGTCTGAAGAGGAGCTGTAACCAGTTAAATGTCACACAAGCAGTCAGACATGGAGCTGGGATTCTAGCTTGGGGGTCGTGACTCCTAATCTAGTATGTTCTCCACTGCACCCCAGCACTAGAGTCCACCTCTCTCTGACCACAGATCCCGTGTGAGTAACCATTTCCTCTGTCCCCCAGCACCTGACCTGGCCTTTTAGCACGAGCTACCAGACTTGTTGCATCTCCCAGGCTTGGCTTAAGACGGACTAAGGTGCTGTGAGGGCGGATTCCCACTCCTTCGGAAGTTGTTGCCAACTTCAGAACTTTCATTGGGAGGAAACGGTTCCTGCCACTAAGCCCAAAATTCCCAGGGATTCACTCGATTCTGCTTCATGTAATTATACCTTCTCATGTCACCCATGTGCTTCTCCTCCCTGTGGGGCTTCCCACTCTTGGAGTCTGGCATTGCAATTACCCTATTCTGCTGAAGCTGGCGAAGCCCCAGAATGTGGGGCTTTTCATCTGTGATAATTATTCCATTTCCCCTGTTCCTGCATTGTTTCAGATGTTTCATTTCTGAATATCCTCCAATTTCAGGGCATCTTTCTGAAACGGTGGTTGCCAAGGACCCAATACCACAGTCAGGAAAGTTCTCATCAGGAACAGCTCGAGGAAGGCAACATCCCCTCTGGGCAGCATTGTGCCAGGCTGCCAACACAGGCCATCTGAAGGTCTTCCTCTCCTTCCTTGTTGGTGGCCGGGCTTCCCCGTAGGCCCAGACGGGAGGAGTTTCTGTATTATTGCAAGTGTCTGACTTTCCCATGAACTCACTTTGTGTGACTTGAGAGTGACTTAGCTTAGTGAAGACTCTGTCTTCCCTTTGGTGGAATGGAGATTGTCACTCCCCCTTTAAAGTTCATCAGATACTGACGAGATCTCTCCATGGAAAACACCCGTGTCTGGGCTGGGGCAAGCCCTGCATAAAGGAGCATTTCTGGTATCAGCCCCAGTCGTCAGGACACCCCCTTGCCATGGTTCTGTCTTCCCCGTCTTTAATTCCATCTCCATTCCAAGTGACACCCAGACAGACCCGAGCAGACATGGGCCGTGACAAGCGCAGCTGCCTGAGCACCACTGGCCGGAAACGGCGATGTGATAGCAGGGGCTCCTGCCCACTCTGTGGGCCGGCATGCAGGCCTCGTCCCTCTTATTTGCTCTTCTTTCCAGCTGTAAATGGGCTGAATTAATTATTCAACAATGCAGAAAGAGTATTTCTGGAAAATGTTAAAGTAGAAAGCCAAAGAACAGTGCATACCTGTGTATTCACCAGGAAGTAAGAATAAGAACAAATACCCAGCCTTCCCATTTGCTGGTGCTGGCTGCTGTTCCCTGCATTGCTTAGAGATAACCACTGTCCTGGATTTTTTTGTATATATATTTTTAATTTTTCCTTTTCTTAAAAGTTTGCTACTTATATTTGCATTTTTAAATTTAACACCGTTTTTCTGAAATTCGCATGTGTTGCTCCTGTAGTCTCACATTCCCAGGCAGGAGAGGATCGTGATTTAACTGTTCATTCTCCACTCGGGTGGTTTTTGGTTTTCTTCTTTTACCAACAGTGCTGTTATGGACACCCCTATTCATAACTGAACCCACATATGCAATGGTATCAATAATGGTATCAATCCAGGAGTTTCTGGAATTATATGGGATCATGCTAAATTATTCTAGAAAGCGCACGTGCCTCTTGATACCCCCAACAGCAACAGAAAAATGCTCATGCTACTCCACAGCCTTCCCATACCTGCTTCGTGCATCTTTGTAATTTTTGCAAATCTAGGGGAATGGTGTCTTGTGTTCCCCTTGATTTTTTAGCGTATTCTCCAAAGGTGCCAGTTTGGCGCTTTGCTGAGGTTGAGGTTAGTACGCACCTCTTCAGAATTGGTTTCCATGCCCACCTCTTCCCTTCTCGACCGTTGCAGAGAAGGATTCAACCTTCCTTTCTCAAACCTGATTCCTTTTTTTTTTAAAAAAGATTTATTTATTTAAGTATAGAAGAACTGGGGTGTAGGCCAGAGGTGGGGAGTGGTGAGAGGATTCACCAGAGACAGTGGGGAGCAGAACAGGCAGATCTACTGAAGTACACTGCTGAGGGGAGCAGCGGGCGAGGCAGGAGAGGTCTGCTGCACCTGGCGGGGATCGAACTTGTGCTGCAGTGGCTGTGGATAGCTTCAGAGTGATGAGACAACCCGTTGAGCCACCAGGGAGGCCCCTCAAACCTGGTTCTTTTCTCCCTACTTAAGGAGCCCACTCCTTTCCTGCCTTCCTGTCATCTTTAGTGTCCCTGTAGTGATTTTCAGATTTATTAATGAGTACTGTGGCAAACAGTCTTGGTCATATCCCCAGTCTCTGGCTATTTTCAACCTCTTCTCCCCTTGCCTTCCTCCACTTACAGAGTCTCAAAACACTAGATGTTTTCCTGGCTTTCTTTGCAGCTAGAAGTGGCCATGCAACCCCATCTGTCCAGTGAGACATAAGGATATCAGCTAGGGAGGGGGATTCTTGGGAAGATTTATCTCCCTGAGAAAAGAAAGTAGACTACTTCCCTTCCTTCCTGCCATGGATGTTTAGATACGAGAATGTGATGTTTGGAGCCACAGCAGTCATCTTGCAACTATGAGCTAATAAACCTGAGGCTGAGAAACCAGGATGTTGTGGAGAAAGGAAGGAAAAACCTGGGTTCTTGAGTACATTACTGAGCTACTGAACTAACCCTGGAGTTGCCACCCTCCAGGCTTCTTGTTATAATAATTAAATACCTTTATTGCTTAAATAGCATGCTAGTAGGATAATCTTTTTATATCCTTAACAACCTGATAGATAAGGGTGTCTTTGTGTGGATTTCTCTCTTGCTTTTTTCTGTTATTCTATTCACTAGCTCCTTTTGTACTTTTCCCAATTTCACTCTCTAAAGATCCAGTAATATAATTCCTGCCAATCCAGGAATTGCTCTTGAACTTTCTGTAATAGCTGACACTGCTCATCTACCTTCTGGAGGATTTCCCCTCCTTGGGTTACTGTGATGCTCCAGGGTCCTGGCCCTCCATCTGTCAACTTTTTTTCTTGCACAGACTCCTCACAAAAAGCTACCTTTGCTGAACACCTGCTATAGACCAGGAGCCAGACTTGGTACTTTCTAGAGGTCATTTTATTTATTCCTTACACAAGTTCTGCAAATTAGGTCTTCTTTTCCGCACTTTACAGTTGTGGAACCTAGGTGATGCCAGGTTAACTTACTACCCATCTGGAAAGTAACATCTGGGATCGGAACTAAGACAGCCTTGACTTCAGTCGCACCATCTTGCCCAAGTCTAGACAGTTAAGTCCCTTTCTCCTGGGGTTTTTTCATCCCACTCCCGAGGACAAGTGATCCTTTCTTCTGACATCAACTATTAACATTTATAGAGATGTCCCAAGCCTCTCACTAATCTTTAGTTCTAGAAAAACATCACTGATGCTTCTCCCTGGTGTTTGGCACAAATAGAGTCACCTAACTGGCCTTTGTGATTTCTGATGGATGGTTCTGTGTCCGCTTGTCTTCCACTCCCTTCTTTATCTCAGGTGTTCATTCAGGAGCAGCAGCCCTTGGTGACTCCATTTAAAATATTTCTTGAATCTGTCTTTTTGTCCTTGTTCCTAAGCAGTGACCTATGTCCTCCCTCATCCTAGTGTCGAACAATAGCATCTTTCCTACCCTTCTTGCTTCAGTGCCTAACCCACACCACCCCAATCCCATGCTGAAGTGCGCTCAGGTGACCTGTTCTAACACAGAGCTTTCCTCCTGCCCCCCACTGTCTGGCTCCCTCACAGACGCCCCACTGTCTGTGCAACCATGTCTGACTTTAATGGTTCCTCATTACCTGGCTCTAGCCTTGCTTCTCTACAGAGTGGCTTAATCAGCCAGCATGCCTGCTGTTTCAATGCCTCTTCCCCTTCTGTGACTTCCCACAGCCCTCTTGCCCAAATCTGCCTGTCTTCCTCTAGGCATCAGACATGTCATCCTCCAGGACCCACCTCTCGAGCCTGGGCGGGGGAAAGCCTCCACGCACCAGACCACTGGGACAGTTCCTTCCTCCGTGGCCCACAAAACTCACTGTCTCTGAGGTCACTGGGTCTCCTGTCAGCTGCCTAATATGTCACCATGTCCAAGCTCATTGTGTCATAGTGAGTGTCCAAACAAGACCAGTCAGGCCTTTGTGATTGGAACCCCGCCTCTTCCTGCCTGAGGCTCAGCTTTGGGGAGCTTAACGGAGATGCCCCACTACTGTACCAATAATGGTGGAGCATCCAGGGCCACTCTTAGCGCTGGGTCTGCAGCTGAGGAGACAGAACTCCTGTTCCAAGGGACTTCCTGCCTAACAGGAAGACAGACAAATACATTTTGGAAAGCATGATTGTTTTGTAGGGCACGTATAGGTGCTCATAGTAGGGACACCTAACCATGGCGGAAGCGCTCCCCTACGGAAGTAAATTTTAAGCTGCGACCTGAAGAGTTATCCAGGTGAGGAGGGGCAAGGAGTATTTCATGTACGGCCTGTGAGAAGACGCGGAAGTGACACGAGCACAGTCCTTTCTGGGACTGAAAGGTGAAAATCCACACAGCCAGCTGGCTTGGAGCACATGGGGAGAGGAGCGGTGAGTGGCTGGGAGGGGAGGAGGAGGCGACGGGCAGGAGCCTCGGGTGCGGTGGTCTTGTGGGAGAGACTTGGAAGCCCTAGATAAAGGGAAACAGCGGGGCCGAGCAGCAGCAGAGATGACAGGGAGGCAGGGAGCGGGGAAACAAATGACTGGCAGGTCTTGGGACCTGGCAGTGGTCAGGAATTCCAAAAACTCGTAGGATTTCCCCAGGCAAAGTTTGCTAAGAACAAAACCAAGAGAGGTTTCTATAAAGCCCTGGGCTGGGAGTAGAATGTTCAAGAAAGGCTTCTTGGGACTGCTGGACTATGAGATGCAGCTGGGAGATGGGACTCACAGTGCCAGGGCCTGGCGCCCAGTCCTGGGCTGATACCTCCTGCTCGGGGACCCCGGGGGCTGTTACCCCGAGGAAGCACCTCTGCCTTTCCTGTCCTTCTAGAGCAGCCTCTGCCCACCTGAGAAAATAGCTACCTTGTTTCCAAGGCAGTTGGACCAACTTGTCCAAACCCGCAAAGCCAGTAAGTGGGGTGTGAACATAGATCTTTATTATAACACCTCCCCCACTGTCCAAGGAAATGTGGTGTCATATACAAAATAAAATTTCTGGTTGCATTCTTTCCCATAGAAGAAATCAGATATAAAATGATTTTTCTAATAGTATCTCAGTATTTCTTTCTCTTCCTTTTCCAGAGGATTTTGCTTTAATTCATTCAGCAAAAATGTACGGAGCAGGCTTTATTCCAAGCATTTGGGTTACACAACAAAGATCTCTGCCCCAGCTTACAATTTAGCAGGCAAGAAGACCTAAGTAAATTATATAGTTTGCTAGAAAAGTTAGTGAATGCCATGGAAAAAGAACAAGAAGGGAAACTGCACAGAGAAAATCTCTATTCCGACAAGTCAACCTACTTTAGTGGGAAGGAGGATGGGAGAATGAGAGAAAAGGCAGAGATAGGTCAGGGCTCCTGTCTCTTGCCCTAAGGACTGTCCTTTGTTGGAATTTTAAATTAATTGTATGTTTTACTTTGATAAAAATAAATATTAATTCAAATAGCGCTGTAACTATATTGGGAGGTGAAGGTGGCAGTATGAGCTAAGTTTGCGTCTGTTGCTGCAGAAAACAGGACAAGATTTCTAAAGTTAATAAATCAAAAAATAGAAGCACAGTCATACCATTCAGCAATGTAAAGATAATCATCTGAAGAACTGAAAGCAGAAACAACCTTAAGAGTGAAAAGTCGTTTCTTCTAGGGGAGAAATGACTGAAGGTAGGAAGGTGTGGGCTAGAATAGAACAGGCTAGAATTGCCTTTTATTATGTCTTTCTGTTTATGTTTGAATTTTAAAAAGCACAGGCATGTGTTACTTTAATGATGGAAATAATTCCACTAAGCCTTGGGGAGTCTATGAGGGAGGGGTGTCTTAAGGGATTCTGTAGGGAGTGAGGGGGTGGTGGAATAGACTCTGACCCCCTCCACCCATATTTACTTTTTTTGTTGTTTTATATCTTTGACTTTCATGCAAGGTTTTGTTTGAACAAAAGGTTCTGCTGCTAAAATTGGTTTGAACTCCATGACCCCTTTGGCTCTCATAACTAATGATGCTTTCTAAGCACCTATTCCCCTTTATGTTCCTGCCTATTTTCTTCCTCAAAGAATTTCCATCATTTATTCAGAAGCCTTGCAGTGTTTCCCAGTTGGTTATAGTTCGAATGGTTGATGGGTTTGTTACCAGTTTGTTGGGTGCGGAAGTGAGACAACGAAGTCAACTGTTTGATGATTGCTGCTCCAGAGTATTCTGGAGCTCTATTAGAACAGGGCATGCACCTTTGGGTTTCCTGCCTGGCTCCAGTACAGTGGGTGTTGTAATGACAGGTAAGCATCTTGGCTCAGAGTCCCCTGATGTCATCCCAGTATCTGCAGATTCTCCTGGGGTACCTATGAATTCTTTTAGAAATTGCCTCCCACTCTAATTCCTGTAGAAGAGAGAGAGATGGAGAGAAAGAGAGGGAGAAGGAGATGGAGAGAGACTATGAATGAAGTTAAGAAAGGCAAGCAACCCCCCTCCCCCATTAGTTTAGTCACCTAGTGACTCCACTTCCAGACATGTGTCACAGTCTGCCTGCTCTGGCACTATTTTTAGGGTGGGTCCCCTCCAGTCATGTTTCTGGGGCCTTTGCAGTCATCCCTTTTGCTGCCTGGCCGCTGCTTTCTTGAGTTTGAGGTTCGGAGGTCCTGTGTTTCCAGGTACCTATCATGCCATCTTGCTTTTTCATATGTGTCCCTCATCCTGCCTGGGGATATGACATTCGTCTTTGAAGTCCAAGCTCAAATGTCAAGTAGTTTGTAAAACCTTTCTGGACCCAGACTCTGAGGAATATCTCTACCTTAGCATTTATTACAGAGCCGGTCATTATTATATTTCCATATCCTTGGTGGGTTGGAAACACCCCATACTTTCTGTCTGGCACACAGTGGATGTTCAACAACTGCTCACGGAGTTCAGTGAAGCATGTTTGCTGATCTTTGTGTCTTAGGAAATCTTGATGGGCTTGGAAGAAAGTCACTGTGGGAAGATCTCCAGCAAGGCATCTTCATAAATCTTTTCCTCCTGAAAGACCAGATTTGGAAGGGTCAGATGATATCTAGAGAAAGCCTCTCATATTTGGAGGGATCAAATCCGGGGAGGGAGAATTACTGCCACCATTTTACAGATCCAACTTCCTGATGATCACATAGTAAAGAGCAGAGCAGAGGTTGAAATACAAGCCAGCTGCCTCCAGGGACTGGTTTCCTACCACACACTTCCCCCTAGTCCCCACAATGTGCTCTGAGATGACACCACTTAAGACTTTCCACACCACAACTTCCCCCTCAAGCATTCATGCAGTTGTTTTCCTTCCAGACCAGAGTGCCAAGAAGCTCCCTGTCTCCCTTGCTTTTTCTTCATTTCCCTGAGACGTGCCAGCTCTTCCCCTGTCTCCTCTGCTGTCTGCAGGAGTTCATTTCTCTCTCATCTCTTTCCAGATTCCGTGATTTCCAAATCTCTCAGTTGGTTTCTTTTCCCAGCTGTGGTCCTTTTTGGGGAGATTTTCCAATGCAACTGCAGATTGGAGGATGATAATAGTGAATTAGTTAGTAGATATTCTTTGATGTTATTTTGTGGGCGAACTCATTAATTTATGACAAAAACATCAAAGAACTAGTCTCTTGAATAGGAATGGTTTGTCCCAAGGCAGCTGGGTGATAATGATTAGACAGATTAAAATCTCAATATCTTCTCCTGCCTGGAGAGTTCAAGTCCAAATGACCAGAGTGTGGGAATACCCCACCCTGTAGCATCCCATCACTGGCATGGGTCTGCACAGCAGGGGCTCGCCTCACTCTAAAGTAGATCTCCTCCACGGCCTCCACTTCATTGCCTCCAAGACTCGAGGTCTGTCAAGAATGTTATAACAACCCTGGAGGCAATGTAGTGATAAAAGGCTGAGGTTGTTAAAGTCTCTTACCAGTTCGAGGAATTGAATATTAAAAGGGATTGTTCATCCTTGCATGGATGATCTCAAGGTTCTCTAGAGAGTCCTAGTCCTGTAATTTCAATGGGAAGGAGAACTCTGTGGGCTGTGCAGCTAAGTGCCAGCACCATGCTTGGCACACAGCAAGTTTTCTACTCCTTAAGGTTGAATGTACTTGTTGAGAAAAGTCATGTTGCTTGAACAGTCTCTGGCTAGTGGATGTAGAGTAAGGAGTAGAGCTCAGGGTTTTTCTTTTACTACAAAATTTCCTAATCTGCTCAGATCCGTGGTCATTTATTCTGCTTCTTCCACAATATTCATGGCTGAAAATTGTGCTCCTGTCCAATGTTACCCCCTTCAGGTTAGCCCTGAATTCCGTCTTTAAGGGCTTGCTCCTGCAATTAACCCTCTCTTTTTGGAGCCATCAATGTTCCCCTCTCTACTAGATCATTCCTGTCAGCATACAAGCAAGCTCTAATCCTTCCCATTTTGTTTTATTTATTTTTTTAAAGATTTATTCATTTATGCATACAAGCTGGGGTGTAGGCCAGAGGGGGGTGGTGAGAAGATTCACCAGAGACAGAGTGGGGAGCAGAACAGGCAGATCGACTGAAACATACTGCTGAGGGGAGCAGTGGGCATGGAAGGAGAGGTCTGCTGCGCCATATGGGAATCTCCCTGGCTGGGGATCAAACTCATAGTATGGTGGCTGCCGATAGCTTCATAGGCTGAGACTCAACCTGTTGTGCCACCAGGGAGGCCCCTTCCCATTTTAGAAGCGCATCCTTACTTGCCTGTCTCCCTCCTGTCACCGCACTATTCTTTCCTCCCTGTTACAGCAAAATGTCCCACGGTGTTGTCTACATACTCAGTATCTCTACTTCTTCTCCATTCTAAAGCTTACACCCACCTTCGTCAGCATCTCACCCCCACACTCCCCACACTAAAACAGCTCTTATCAAGGTCACCGATGACCTTGTCGCTGCCAAGTCTAGAGGTCATTTCTCAGTCATCATCTTACTCTGCATGTGAGAAGTGCTCAGCAGTTGTAACTCGGTTACCAGGTTCCTTGCTTGGCTTTCAGACATCACTGTTTCTTGGGTCTCCTATTTCACTGGTCTCTCATTCTCCTTTGTCTTTCCAATCCAGAGGTAACAGATACCTAGAATCACTTCTTGGACAGTTTTGCTAACACTACTCACTTCATGGCTGATCTCATTTAATCCCATGGTTTTAAATGCCATTCACTTACTATGACTCCTGAAATTGTATCTTCTTTCCCCTGTACCCCCACTGCCTACACTACTTAGGTGCATTTTGTACCAACTTCATATATGCATTGTGTAAACATGAACAAAACTGTATTTCCCATCCTTTCAGGTCTACTCAGCCCTTAATCTCCCCCTGCCTCAGTAAATGGTAACTCCTTTCTTTCAGTGGATTTGGCTTCAAATCTTGGAATCATCTTTGACTTTCTCATACCACACACCAAATCTGTCCATAGATCCTTGCAGCATCACCCCAAATTATAGCTAGAGTCTAGTCACTTCTCACCACCCTTACTGCTACTCCACTGGTCTCAGTCACCACCATATCTCGCTGGACTACTCAGTCTCCTAATCGGTCTCACTGCTTCTAGTCTTGCCTCCCAGAACTCTAGTATCCAGAGTAATCTTTAAACAACTATAATTAGACAATGTCATGCTTCTGCAAACCTTCTAAGGTTTGCCACCTCTCTTTCTGAAGAGAATCCAAAGTCCTTATGAGAACTTACAAACCTCGAAAGACCTGGTTCTCACTACCTCTCTGATCTCAGCTTCCACTCTCTTCCCTTTGCCTGCCCCAGTCTAGCCATACTGCTCTCCCCACTCTTCTTTGAACATGCTCAGACCACTCCTGCCTCAGGGCCCTTGTACCTATCACTTTTTTTAAAAAAATATTTATTTATGTGTGCATACAAGCTGGGCTGTAGGCCAGAGGTGTGTGTGGGGGGTGAGACGATTCACTAGAGACACAGTGGGGAGCAGAACAGGCCGACTGACTGAAATACACTGCTGAGAGGAGCCGCAGGCAAGACAGGAGAGGTCTGCTGCGCCTTGTGGCAAGCTCCCTGGGCGGGGATCAAACTCGTGCTGCAGTGGCTGTGGATAGCCTTATAGTGCTGTGACTTAACCCGTTGTGCCACCAGGGAGGCCCTGTACCTGTCACTCTTGCTTCAGGTATCTGCATGTTAAATTCTCTCACTTCCTTCAAGCTTCTGCACAGAATTTCACTGCTTCAAAAAAGTTCCACCTGAGTGTTATTTCTAAAATAACACAGCTCTGTCACTCTCTCTGTCCTTACTTTACTTTTCTTCCTACCACAACTCACCATATTTTATACTTATTTGCTACTGATTGTTAATCCATTGATATATAAGCTCATTAAGAATAGAGTGTATGGGCCTCCCTGGTGGTGCATCGGGTTGAGCGCAGCGTGTGGAGCTGTCGGCTGCACAGTCAATGCCCGGCAGGGAGAATCCCACATGGCGGGGCAGACCTCTCCTGCCTTGCCCATTGCTCCCCTCAGCAGTGTATTTCGGTCGATCTGCCTGTTCTGCTCCCCGCTCTGTCTCTGGTGAACCTTCTCACTGCCTCACACCTCTGGCCTGCACCCCAGCTTGTATGCAAAAAAGAATAGAGTGTACATTTAATCATTGCTGTGTCACAAGCTCCTAGAATAGTGTCTGATACATAGTAGATGTTCAACAAAGGTGCCTTCCTGAAGGAAAGGGTACAATGTTAAATGGACTCACCCCTGTTTCCACTCATCAGATCAAGACAGATGATTATCTAATGAATGTGATTGAAGTCAAGTGGGAGGAACTTGGAGCAGTGTACCCAGAGAGCATCAGATTCTGCACTCAATTATTATCAGTGGCCACCAAGGATTGACAGATATTTTCAGTTTGTTTGTCAAATGATTGGTCAAACTCTAAGGTGGAATGAAGCGTCTCTCTTTTACTTCTATAGCATGTCACTTTTCCTGTGGGACTCAATGTGTTCACCTGTGAAATAGGCAGTTGGTGATGTGGCTTTACCAGTTTATGGGCTGCGAGATGCTGGAGGGAAGCAGTAATTGGGGAGGATCAATCCCACGGGTCCTGGAGCTGCGTTCTGTGTGTGAATCCCGCCTCCCTTCCTCACAAGCCACGTTACCTTGGGCAAATTACTCAGTTTCCTCATTTGTAAAGTAGGAATAAATAGTAGAAGGATAATAATAGCATTTGATTTGAAGAATACTTTTTAGGACACATAAGATAATACATGTAAAGAATGTTGGGTCTCCCTCATGGCACAGGGGTTAAAGTGTCAGCACTATCAAGCTATCACCAGCCACTGTGGTATGAGTTTGACCCCCCGCCAGGGAGCTGACCCACATGGCGCAGCAGACCTCTCCTGCCTCGCCTGCTACTCCCCTCAGCAGTGTTATTTCAGTAGATCTGCCTGTTCTCCTCCCCACTCTGTCTCTGATGAATCCTCTCACCACCCCCTACTCCCCCCACCTGCCATGCACCTCTGGCCTAGACCCCAATTATTGAATGCATACAAAAAAAAAAAGAAGAATGTAGCATATGTTCTGGCACAGAGTAAGTGCTCAATTAATGTTAGTTATTAAAAATAGAAAGCTGTGGAAGCTGAGGGGGAAGTTCTGAGAGGTCATTGCCATTGATGCATTTGGGAGCTATGAGCTATCTTAGAATATTAGATGATATTCTTTAAAAGGCATAATAATAATATAGCGGTTAGGTAGGAGAATTCTTAGGAGATGCCTGGTTAAGTATTTACACATAAAGCCTCACGAGGTTTGTCATTTATTGTCTTAAATTCTCCACAAATCGGCTTTCCTATTTCTACACCGTTCAAATCAATGTAACAAAATATTAACGACTGCTGAAGATAAAAGGGTAGTATATTGTACTAGTGTTTCAATTTCTTGGTATGTTTAAAATTTTTTAAAGATTTATTTATGCATACAAGCTGGAGTACAGGCCAGAGGCGTGGGGCGGTGAGAGGGTTCACCAAAGGCAGAGTGGGAGCAGAACAGGCAGATCGATGGAAATACACTTCTGAGGGGAAGAGTGGGCGAGGCAGCTGTGCCATGTGGGAATCTCCCTGGCCGGGTGTCGAACTCGCGCTGCCGACAGCTCCACAGTGCAGCGCAGCACTTAACCGCTGCACCACCAGGGAGGCTCCCTGTTTAAAATTTTAAAACAAAAGTTGAAGAAAAAAGATAAAGGACCCTAGAATTATGTGAAGTCCAATACTCATTTTACAGAAGAAGCTCAGATGTGAAGTTTTTGCTCCAGGGCAGATGGCGGGGATGTCCAAGCCAGAACCCAAGTCCACCCCTCCCTCTGTGTGAGTTGCTGCTGTTGACCCCCAGGTGGCAGGGCTGCTCCCCCTCACAGAGATCAAGGGGATCTAATGGGTGTGTAAAAAGACACCTGTGTTGGTGTTTCCTTTTCTGTTTATTAAGCAAATAGATGGCTCAGCTGGCTGGAAGATGTGAAGATGTGATGTTGAAATATGAAGGCAGCACCAGGGCCAAATCTGCTGTTCTTAGAGTGTGGTCATACCAGTTTGACACCATCTGCTTGTGGTTTTTGAGTGGTGGTGTGTGAATGTAAACTCTGGGATTTCAGAAGGGAGAAGGAAGAGTACGGGGTGGGGCTGGGCCAGGAAGAGCAAAGAGAGATGAGATGATGTCTATTCTAGAACTCCCTGAAAGAAGGGACCCCAGGGCATTGCTGGGGCTGTGTTATTTAAAGAAAGGAAAGGATACTCTACATCTGCAGTATCCTCCTCTAAATAATACTGTTTAAGCAGTGAAAAGGAGAGAGGGAAGAGGAGGTTTACAAGGGAAACCGAGAAGAAACGGGAGAGAAAAATACAGAAAAGGAAGCCTGGGCTACGGAGCGGATGCGGGGGTGGAAAGGTAAAGGGGCCTCACCTGGGGGCCTGCGAAGGTGTCGAAGACGGTCAGCTTCCGCAGGCTGGAGTGTGTTGCCCCAGAACTGTCCTGCCTCGCTCTCCGCGGGTTCTGGAAGTCCCAGGAGGCCGCGGTAGCTAGCGCAGAGCTCTTGGAGCTCTTTCTAGGGGGAAGGGCAGGCAGGAGAGGCGGGGCCTCCGGGCCTGGCGGGAGCGGAGCCTCGGGCTGCGGGCGGGGCTCCTCTCCGGCGGGCGGGCCGGGCGCGGGAGTCTGGGGGCCGCCGCTTCACCCTCCCAGTCGGTGGAGGCGCCTGGCCCCTCCTTCCCCCGCCGCCCCCACTCCCGCTGGCGCTGTCAAAGATAAACCCGGCGGTTGCCTGCAGGAGCAACGGCAGCGGGCGACCGGGTGGTGAAGAGCCTCGGGCGCGGCCTCGCCTCCACGACCCGGAGATCAGCACCGCGGACAGCACAGCTACTGTTTCCAGAACCCAGAAGCCCGCCGACCCACTAGCCCACCCGCGCCCCTTCCTGCGGCGTCCGCGTCAGCACCGCGGACAGTTCCCCGCCCCCATCTAGCCGCCGACAGCCCACCTGCTCCCCGAGTCCTCACCGCTGATAGCCCTTTGGACCGACCCAGTAGCAGGCTCGGAGCAGACATCACTCCCGGAACATGGCCACAGAGGTAGGAGGCGAGCATCCACCCGCAGGCCGTGTCCAACTGCTTCGGGAACAGATCCCCTCTAGGGGCGGACGGGGCAGGAAAAGGAAAAAGGGGGGCGGAGAGGGGGAGGTTTGGGGAGGGTGGGGTGGTTCCCTGGGTTGGGTGTGGAGGCAAGGGGTGGGGGGCAGAGTGGCAGATAGAAGAGGGGCTCTGGCATGAGTACTCACTCACCTCACCCCAGTCTTCCCCATTCGAGTCGAAGCTGCCCCGGCCACTTGTTGGCACTAGCATCAGGGCTGCTTCAGGGCCCCAGCTGGGGTTTCCTCTTGCCCTAGACTGCAAGTCCTTAAACCACTTCCCTAGGGGATTGGAGACAAGCCTGCGCCTGTTTTAAGGGAGGCCAGGCGGCTGCTGCTGTTGCTATGCAGTGCAGTCATCCAGCTACTGAACCCAAAGGCCTGGCTGGGAGATGACAAACCCACCTCCACATCCGCATTCCCCTTCCTGGCAGGGAGGGGACAAACACGTCTCCAGACCAACAACCCAAATGGCTGGTTTCAGTAAAATTCCTGCACCAATCCCTGCTTTTGCATATCGCCCTTTCTTGCTTTTGGTCCCCTCCCCTACATTGGCGTTTCCTGTACCGGGTGTCCACCTTTCTCCTGTGTCTGATGGGGAAAGCTACCATCTTCAGGGTGTGTCTATAGGTGTGTCATCTTCAAGGCACTTGAAAGCTGAACCAAGGCACCTGTTGGCTGAGGGTAAAGCTTGATGCGATGCCTCTGAGATCAGGATCCACCTCCTCTACCCTCTCATTTCATGTGAGGAAATGGAGCTTTGTGTTCCCACTCTGTAAATGGAAAGACTAACATACGGAGAAGGGCAGGGCCTATTTGATACTCACACAGCATGTCAGCAGCAGAGCTGAAAGTTTCTTCCTTTGAATTTTTGGAGTGGAACCCAGGACACCAGGGTCTCCCCACTTCTGACGCTGACTTCTTTTGTGGTGTTTCCTCATTTCTAACCCAGCTGGAACGCAAGCTGGCGGAGAGCTGGGACTTTTGAATGATTTCCTGCAGTGCCTCTGGGCATCCTGGTGAGAAGTGTGACATCAATGCCAAGTGTTATTGTTATTCCACCGTGGTCGCCACCACAGAACAGGGTGCCGTTGCTTGAAATTACTCAGTTCTCTGACAAGGCACGGGGTTAACTGGGAGAACTCAGCCCCTCCCCCCGACCCTGTGAGAGGGCGTGCCCAGAGCTTAAATTCTAAGGTGGAAAATGCACAGTGCTCAGAAAGTGCTAGAGATATTGAGAAGAGCAGGAAGAACAAAGGGAGAAATGGCCAAGGAGCTGGTCACCTTCCAGGTAGGGCTGCCAGACTGCAGCAAAGGCTGCTGGTGCTGGGCAGGAAGGGAAATTTCAGCTACATGGACAGGGCTAGGTCAGCAGTGTGGGCAGAGCAGGCATCCTTATCTATGAGGCGATCCGACAGTTTCCAAGAGGCCCATCTGTCCCAACATGTCTCCTCAGGTCTATAGATTCCAACCAGCAGGCTCACATCTCTAGTCAAGGCGGGGTTTCTAGGAGGCTGCTGTTAGGCAGACGTAACTCTCCCCTGGGAGAGGCTCTGCTCATAACGCCTCTGTGAATACAACACTTTCCGGTGTACAAAGCACTATCATATGCACGGTCTACTTTGAGCCTTAGAACAACCCTGTGAAGTGGGCAAGGATGGCGTTATTATCCCCAATTAACAGATGAGGCAACTAAGGCTCAGAAACTTGCCTGATCTCTGTGAAGGAGCCTAGGGAGGCATCATTATCCCATTTTACAGATGATGCAACTGGACTGCTGAGACTTATTCAAGAAAATATGGCAAAAAAGCATCAGGGCCAGGACTAGAACTTGTCTTCTGCTTCCCTGACCAGTGCGTTGCCTGCTGGGTCCAGGTGTATCCAATTAGCCAATTGTGTCATCTATAAAGAGGGAAGCACTCAGGGTCTTGGCTTTGATGGGTGGAGGGCTTTGGAGTAGTTTGGGAAGGGTGGGAGTCCTGGAACTCAGCACCCCGCTCCTGGCTGGCCTGACTGGGTCAGCTTGAGGGCAAAGGGACAGAGGAATGCCCAGAAAGGATGGGAAGCTAAGGACAAACATTGTCCACTTCCTCCCTGGAAACGGGGCCTAGTGGTCTTGGGTGGACTCTGATGGTAGTTCCGAGGGGAGAAGCCTCAGCTCTGCCAAGGCACAGGGCATGCTGGTAGCTGGCTATGGAGTGAGTCATTCTCTCCAGGCTGTTTGTGCTGTTGGGATTGGGAAGATTACCAGGAAAAACCTGTTGGGAGATGGAAACCCCCATACTGAGCTCTCATAGCTGGGCCCTTAGGTTTCTGCATGGGAAGCCCTCAGGCTGGGCAGAAGATATTTTGAGGGGAGGAGAGGACACAGAGAGGGAAGGAGGGAAGAATGGAA